>VYZS01094838.1:0-10520 GCA_013400695.1 Neodrepanis coruscans | reverse complement strand
TTTTGGTTTTTTGTTTGCTTGTTCTTGATTGCCAGTTTAGTTTTGTTGGGGTTTTTTTGTGTGTGTGTGATTTTGGGGGGGGAGGGGTTTGTTTTTTTTTTTGTTTGTTTGGTTGGTTGGTTTTTTTATAAAATGCTTTATTATAAGGAATAAAACTAAATGAAAAGTGTCTCTTAATTTGTTTCTTCATAATAACTTTGTGTGTGGCTGATTATGCTGTCCTATACCAAAAATCACTGTCAGGTTATATAGACTCTCCTACTTTTTTTTTTTTTTAGTTGAGGGTTACACAGCCTGTCTCCCTATAGAGTGTATCCTACCCAAAGCCACCATGTTCCTGAGGTATCAATTAGCCTGAGAAGGACTCTGTTTCTTCAATAATTTCATCTCTGATTTATGGGACAAAAATAACTGAGGTAATCCTGTTATGCAGATATTTCCTAGGGCTATATGAGCATTATGAGCCTTCTGATGATGCAGGTGGGAGAATCTTTATCCATGGACAGTCTGGGATATCAGTTTTCATTTGTGTCTGCTCTCTGATTAGAGGAGAAACAGAAGTGAGGTCTAGCAGGAGATGAGGGAAAAGGAAGTCACTTACAAAGGTCTCCCTTTGCCTACATGTAAGCCAGACTTACATTCTTTTATTTATAGCAAGTTTACAGAACTCTTGCAGATGAAGAGAAAATAAATTATCTTTTCTATTTCATGTATTTGCACACATAATTTGAGATATTCTGAAAAGTCTTTGAAGAACAAATGAAATGAAGTCTGAATCTTACTATTGAAATTTAGCCTCCAATAGAGAACTTGAGGAAGTGCTACACGTTTTTCCATTCCAGTCACTGTAACAGGTTAATTTGTGTTAATGCTGGAACAGAGAACTAGTCATGTTTATAAACCTAATATATGATCTTAACACAATCAAAATTATCTGTCAGCTATGTGAGAGCTTCGCTTTATACGTGTAAGAGGACTGAAAGTCTACAGACATCAGAAATGTTGGTTTTCTAATTTTATGTTAAATAGAATACAAGCGATTTTCCATGAGAAAAGAGAAAATCAAATAAACAAACAACTAATAATAAGATATAATAAGACAAAATATTGAAATATTCCTAAATATAAGATGTGACATACTACATGAAGATATAAATATAAGGAATTCTGTAAATATGAGTTGGCTACTGCTCCATAGCGTAAGGAGAAAAAGTAACCGTGAAGACTGTTATGCAATCTCTTCTAGTTTATATCTAGAACTGCAGTAAGACCTAAGGACATTGAATTTCAGCAGAGCAAATTTTGGAAGGTTGAAGGAAATGATGGGTGAAATTGAATGATTTTGAGTAATGGAGATAAAATTTAAGTATTTAGAGATAAATTTCTTAGGCACAGACATCATGCCTGTCACCTAGTAACAAATGTAGTCAGAGGTGAGTTTTATTATGTGGTATTTTTGTCTGTTTTGGATTTTGTTTTGGTTTGTTTGTTATTTGTTTGTTTTTAAAAGCCAATATAGAGGAAAACGAAAAGATGACCAGCAGTAACAAAAATGCATATAGGATGGTAAAGAAAATATAGGAAACTCTACAAACACTGGGGAATTACTTCTGAAAAGAATAGCAAATAGGACAGATATTGAACCAAAACTGAGATTTTTATACATTTGAATCGCCTTAGATATAGAGCATTCATACAGTTTTACCTGAACATGAACACTCTAGTGACTAATTGTTACTTTGTTTTAAAAAAAGTCATAATAGCCTTTCTTATAATTCTGAAGATTTCTAGGCATTCAAATCAGAAGGATTTCACTTAGCTGGTATATAGCTGATTTCAGCACTTTCAAGACTCTTGGTAAACAGCCCTGATAAAAAGTGCTATATTACTCTCTCTCAGGATGATACAAGTTCTGAATTTCTCACTGCACAGACATAAGGCTACATAATAATTTTTCTCTTGTTATTCCTCATTCATTTGAATGAAGAATTTTGATATTTATTTAATCTTTTTTTCCCCTTTAGAGCTTTAACTGAGTAAAAAAGGGATGAGATGGAAGAGTCTGAAGGGTGCTGCCTTCAAGTTGAGCTATTTTTGCTATCTAAGGTATCTGATATTCAGGGATCAAGTGTGTTTTCTCTGTTTTACATCTTTAAATAAGAAACTTAGAAGCAGAATTCAATAAATAAAAGAGTGTGTTAAATTCAGAGGTTTTCATATGGGACATTAATATTAAGTGCCCATAATGATAATCTGTTTTATATGTATCCTTTAAAGTATGATGGAGTAATGTTCTTTCTTTGTGATCAAAGGCTTTTCTTCTCCTTAGTTCATTTACCTAATTTTTTTTTCCTATTCATTTTTATACTGACAAATGGATGGTTGTGGCTTGTTCATTGCAACATGATTTAATTTACTTGCAAAGGACTTTATCCTGACTCAACAACGAAACTTTGTTGATGAAGTATTATGTCACAAGATCAGCAATGCTCACGTTACCATATATTTCCTTAGGAAGGATTTCTTTCCAATTAACATTACATGACAGCACTAATGACAGCCACTCCTGAACTAGTCACCTGGTCCTCTTCTGAAATCAATTTTTCCATAGAAGTAATGGGGCTTTAAAGGGAGACTAGGCTTACTAATTCATACAAACCTCTCTACACACTGCCAATGACAACAGCTGGTCACTAGGCGCCTCTCATAGTGATCCTTCACTTTTCTTGATGATGCATGATAAGATCATATGATATCTCACAGCAATCATGTGCCATGCAACTGAATGAAGGGCAAGACACAAGCAAAGAAACAAAAAAGAATCTACTTTCAAGTTAATTTAACTTGATGTGGTAAATGACGGAGTACGAAAATGCATACACAAAACAGCAGGACAGGACACTTAACACCATCACTCCCCCCTCCAAAATCCAAATGTATTAAAATTGAAAAGTTAGTTTCTTCAGCTTTGTGTGCAAAAGTTAAAAGAGGAAAAAAAGTTCAGTATTGCTGAAGAATTATACTGAGATTATGAATTGAATGAACTGGAATTTTGGAGCTGTTACATGTTTCTATTCTGAGATATTTACATAAAGGACATAAAGGAGTTTCATGTTATTCACTGTTTTGTGAACAAGTATGATATCATCAGGTACAGTAACTGCTCGAGAATATTGGAAATTCTAGTACTGGATAAGAGTTTAGTACTTTTCAAAACCTACCATGGGGTGTGTTTGATAGCTTTTTTACCAAAGAGGTGACTAATACTTTTTTTAAGAATCCTGGTCATTGCATGTATGACTGACATCTCCAGAACTAAGAGTTACTTCACTACTCAAAATACTAAAAAATAATTTAAAAAAATGTTCTAACAATATTTTTTACAGTGTAACAAATTTATTTACAGGCATCTAGATGAATCAGCTAACACTCAAAGTCCCTGAAGAATTTTGTTCCTTTTTATTTTATGAGGTCGTATTTTAGGCTTTATAGATAGAGATCTTGTTTACAGGTATTTCAAGATGGTTGAGCTAAAATTAAATTCTTCGGCTGGATTCATACCACTAAGTTAAGGAGGTGATTTCTGGACAAACCAGAGCATAAAGCTCCCGTGATCCTTAAAGCAGGTGGCCTTCTAGCACTCTCCCACGCTCCTGCCTCCGAAATCCTGGTCTAGGTTTAGGACTAAGGATGAGTTCTCAAGTGGTCTTTCTTAATGAGAAAGAGCTTTCTGGGATGGATGGCTTTAGTGCCATGACCTGTCTTATCACATGTTTAGTTTACCAATATACAAAGAGACTTGGGGACTAATTGGATTAATTAAAGTTATGTTCAGTTTTGCATTTTACAATATTATTCACTGTAGCTTGGGCATACAGTTACTGTCATCTAACCTTTAGAATAAAATCTGAAAAACTGTTGATATTCCTAATATATTCATTGCATCCTGCTCTCTTACTTATGGGCTTAACATGTATATTCTTACACAGAAAGAAGAAGCACAGACCAGATAATTAGCTCTCTTCCATAATTTCCTCTTAATCTCGAAGAAATGCAGGATGTAAAGACTTAAATTCACATATGCCTTCTCACTGTCTTAGACAAGTATAGCTATACTTAGGCTATACTTAGGGTAACTCAGGGTTGGGGATCTCTCAGATTATTGTGTTGAAGTTTTTCAGTTCACACTATAAGAGTTCTATAAGCGTAATAACTAGAACCACATTGAATGCCCTGCTTTCCAATTTCCATTCCAGAATGCTAATTGTCTGATGAAGCAGGATGAATGACAGAAGTAGGAGACATAAAAAGAAAATTTCTGTTTTAGTACAGCACTGCTTGAAAAAAAATCCTTCACATTACATGTCAAGGCCATAATTAAATGGCATTTTCAATCATTAAAGTGGTGCAGAAGAAGATTTAGTGGATTAGTACAAATATTTTTGAAATTGTCTCCCAAGTCTCTAGACGAATAAACAAAAAAAATATTAATTCCAAATTTTATAGTGCTGTTATTATTGAAGATATGGAGTATAGAGAGAAGGAATATAGATTATGTTGTAGATTTACCAAGAGTTTAAAGGTAAAGCTGAACAATAACTTTTGGATTTTTCTATCTAAAAGACTGTGCACTGTTATTGTTGTAACTCTTACTAGTTGAAAGTTCCCTAAAAGTCAGGGGAACATAGGATGCCAGGCAAATCTTAATGGATTTAGCGTGACACACACAATTTTCACAAAGTGAAATATTAGAAGGAAAGTTGTCAGGTCCAAGTTGTTATTTGAAATATTTATGCTGTTTTGTAGTTATGTTGGAGATATATTTTATCATGGCATATTCTAAAACACAATGCTTTCAAGATCCAGTGTGATATTCTATCATTCTTTACTCTAGTTTGATGCCATAACAAAGTCCTGAAGGTTAAAGGAAAAACTATAATAATTCTCTGTCTTTATTTTTTCTATAATGATTATTTTAAGGAAGATATGTAGCTTAAAAAGATAGGAGACCTTAGTTGTTAAGCATTTATATTGTTTTTACAAGTGTAATTATTTTTATTTGTGTAACATAAGCATTCACTTAGACAATCAAATTTCAAAATCGTAGCATTAGCATTAGAACTACAGTGTCAGTATTAGAGGTAATATTGAAATTGATACTCATATTGTTACTAATATAATTTTACTTGGAAAGACAACTTTTTAAGAATTCTTACTGTGCTTTTATATTCTATATAACTTCTCTAGACTTTATGTTGAAATTCATATTGTGTTAAATATCCTTACAGGGAGTGTATTTCAAAATAGTCACAATGATATTGATTTAAAATTCTTGTAAAATTTGCCTTTCCTGTGCACATCTTACTTTCTTGTAAAATTTTACAATTCCTGTATAAGATTACTGTGTATTTTCCATAGATGCAAATTACTTCATAATTATGGAATAAATTCATGGACAAGATCTACTTATTGGGTTTTCTTACAAACTTTGATCATGGAAGAAAAGGAACAATTTTAAGCAAGTATTATATTAAATGTCTGTTAATCTAGAATGTCTGTTAATCTGTTACTTTGTTTGCCTATGGCTGCATATATATTTAATAAACTCTTTGGAGAAAAAATAATTATTACTGCAAAAGTATTGAAACAATGTGACATCCTAAGGTATAAAAAAGTCAGGGGAATGTTGATGTTGAAGAAATATTTTTATTTTTGAAAAGTAGTTTCTTTTCTTCAGCTATATTCCAACTAACTTGAAAAAATAACTTTGTAGAAATAAAGATGTGCACAAGAGCTACATAGTATTTTCTAGGTACATAGCATGTAACATAAACATTTTGCTTTGATACTTCTATGAAAATGTCACAACTTTTTGGTGACTCATGTTTACTGGACATAAAAGTCTCGTCTTTCACAATATTTTTTTTTTCTTTACGGCTATAACATTATTGTCTTTACTTTCTCTTAACTTTAGGAGATTCCTAAATGTTGTTTCTGTTTGTTTTAAATAGTTGTGGTGTTATGGGCTGAAACAAGGTTTCAACTGTTAAAATATATTTTCCTTTTTCTCCATTTTTTTCCCTCTTCTGTGGGGGAAGGAGGGGAGGGGGGGGTAAGGAGTTTTTAGGAGGTTTTGGGGAAGGGGTGTGTGTGTTTTAAACCTCTCTTTTGTGTGTTATAAAAAGCAAGGTAGACAGGCTCTGGACCTCACAACGCAGCACTGGTCACCTGAACTGATGCAGCCCTGGTTCTGCACATCCCACTGGGATGTGTGTGCATGGAGGTGGTGGCGGGGCCAGGGAAGAAGCCTGGTGGCGGGGGGGCTGCCCCGTTCTGTTCGCATGCCATGCTGCAGATGGCAGGAGTGGTCCCACAGCCCCNATGCGAGAATAGACTCACTATAAAGCAGCAAGCCCAGAAGCCTTCCCTTCTCTTTGGGGCTTGGCAGTTGTCGGAACTGCACCTCAATGCATCTCTGCTTGGTATTTTCCCTGCGGTTTGGGCAGCAGCGCAGCTTCAGCGACAATGGAGGTAGCGCTCACCAGTATTTTCTCTCCCCTTCGGGAGAGAACATCTCCCCAGGGTTTCTTTTATTCTCCTGTTTTCCAGGAAATCTTGGAGAGGACCCAGCACCACTCCAACTTCCTCCCTTACACCACCAGCTCAGCAGCCAGCCCTGGAGGAGCACATTCTGCCCCCCGTGCATTGTTATTGTTTGGGTTTTTGTCTGTAAAATAAATTCTGTTGGTTGTTCTTCATTTCTGCTGTGTTCTCTTGTCACTTTTAACGCCCCTAGTGTCCAAACCAGGACACACGGCCCAGAAAAAAAAGCAAACCAAACCAACAAAACCCATCCCTAACTGTTTCTTGAGTCAGAAAAAAACAAGCAACCAATTAAAAAAACCAACTATCCAAAAAGCTTTTGTTAAATATTTAGGAGTTCTGAAATTCAGTGGCTGATGAGGGGTATTCATAAAATCACTGGGAGTAAAAGATGTGTATGGCCCTCTTAGTACACTTCTTAATTCACCTTCTAATCCAGATGAGACACAGACATTTTCATTCCAGAAATTTTGTTAGAGATTCACACACACACAAGTGAGTGTTAACAGTTCACAGTTTTCCTACATAACATATTCTAGTATTTTATCATGTCTCCTACTAGAAAATTTCTATAGGTACATCTGGATCTAAACCATGTTTTGTGTTCTGTTTTAAAGTTATTACTGTTCACTGCACAAAAACTGGAGGCTACTCTTTTTCTACGGAATCTTTTGTAACTCTTGGGATTTTTTTATGTTTAACCACCCATACATACACACATATTGCAAAAATCCCCATACAAACAATTAAACAATATATTCCCTAAATTAGAAAAGCTCTTTCTCTTGCTGTTGTTATTACAGACATAAACCCCAGGATATCACCTGTTGAAAAAGTAGAAATGGCTCAGAACAATTTACATGCTCTCATACTTTATATATGGAGTTCCATAGATATTTTGTAATTAAAGCACATATGTGGCAAAGTAGTGTTTGTATTCACCTTAAAAGAATAGCACAGATGCATACAATTTATTCACAATATTTCCATGTAAGAGACCATATTATTCAACAGAAGATACTAGCCTTTATTAGTAGCTGCTCTTTAGCAATATGTCATGCTAAAAAAAAAGTAATAATTTGAAAAGTATTTCTGTGGAATACTTACATAGTACAGGGCAGTGTTGATCATTTGAGTTAGGATATGACATACAAAATCAAAGAAGTAAATTATTGACATGAAAATAACAGGGCAGATTCTCCTAGATTTAGGAATTGCTTCATGCAACATTAAGGTTAATGAGAGTACCTCTCAGTTTGAGAGAGAACTGGATGGAATTGTTACATTAATTGGTCCAATATATCCAGAGCAGTTACTAGGCAGCAATTACAGAATTACCTGGACCTTGACAAAATAAAATGAGAAATCTGCATCATCCTTTTGGGAAGGAGCTAAGTACCTAAAAAGTAGTGTCTACCATTTCATTAAATTTACTGAAAAGGCTCAAAAATTTAAATAAAAAAGATATATAAGGCAAGTGGCAAGCTGTCAGTATGTTGTTAAATCTAATTTCCCTCAATATGGAAAGTTCAATTAATGTCTTTTTTTTTTTTCTAATACATGTATGTGAATTTTCTTGTGTTGCACTGAATCCAATGTTTTGAAAATAATAAATGATCAGACACTGAATTGCTGTGAAACTACACATGTACTTATGTACTTATAATGTCAGATGGATGAGACCAGTGCACTGATTGCAAAGGGAATATTTTGGTTTCACTCCACTTACCCATATAAGTGACTAAACAGAGAAAATTACTGAAATTATGTAGTATAATGCTGACTGACATTATTCAACCTACAAAATATACCATACTTTTAAATCAGAAGCAAACAGGGAGACTTAGAAATTAGAAAATTTGATTTCTATATTAAGATTCTTAAATGGTTAGTGAGTAATAGTCTAGTAGAAGCCAAATCTTTAGCAACTGCAAATGAGAAGAACAATATGCCAGTTGGAAGACTACCACTTTATGAAAACATACTGCTAATCTCTGTTTCTCAATTGTTATGTATTTTCCCTTTTTGTTAGAGCATATTTTCTAATCACTCTGTGGTGCTTCACATCTGCCAAGGTTTTGATAGACATAAGAATTTTTTTGGACAAGTTTGAAACTCATGTTTCTAAAATATTTATCTCCTTGGGATTTATCTGCTCATTTGAAAAGCTACATGATCATAGATTATTTCTTTAATTAAAATTCCCTGTGATTATTGGTTATGGATTGATTGATTGATTTCAGTATTGATTAAATGCCTTGTTTCAAAGAAAAAAAACCTAAAAGAGAATTCAGCATTTTGAAGTATTTCATTCAGCTTAGTACATTAAAAAATAAGCCAATGCAGAAGAATATAATTTTCACTAATATTGAACGGAAGTGTCAGTGATCGCTAAAATTTTCATGACATTTTTTATGATGTATAAATCAAGTTCTTAGATAAATGGATTTAAGTATGTGGTCAAAATTAAAAGGAAATATTTAATTGAGGCAACCCTGTCCTCTTCAAAATGGAGATTCATATTCAGAATTTATTGTACATCGTGAAGCAGGAATGTTTTGAAGGAAATGGCTGCCAGAAAATAGAATTACTCAAACACTTTCCTGCATTAAACAATATAATTCACTTGTGTGGTATTTTTCTTCCTTTCCTTTTCTTCCATTCAATATTAACACCTCAATCTTTTTATATTTAGTTGAGTTAATAATACCATTTTCCCTTCATGATCTGTGTCTTGCTAAAGAGCAAAATAATACTTTTTGAAACTATTATAAAATAAGGTCTGATGCTCTGTGTTTGTTAATATTCTAAAACAAAGTACAGTTTCAAAAGCCAGAATAAATTTTAGTGTTAAAAATATTAGCTTGGGACTTCATAATACTAAAAACTTTTTAGGTATGATTGCCTATAAAATAACTCTGTCATGGACAGTAAAATACACACAGAAATATGAATTTTAGAAAATAACAGAAGTTTCCAGAATGAGGGCTTGAGATAAAGAAATGTGAACTCTATACACAATATACTTTCAGGTTTTGTTGTCTCTAGAAATGGAAACACTCCTGTAGCACTCCTAGTCTGTGTTTTAGGGACAGCAAGAAACCACAAAAAATGTCTGATCCAAGTAAGCCAAAAGAAAAGCCCTGTCCTGGTTTGGACACTAGGGAGCATTATCAAGTGACGAGAGATCAATTTGAGAAACAATAACTGAAAGAATTTATTTAATAAATAGTGAACCCAACAATAAAATGCAAAGAAACAAACTATACTCCTCTGGGTGGCTGCTGGGCTGGTGGCTCAAGGGAAGGAAGTGAGGTTGGCCCATGGATGGCACTGGTCCCACTCCGGAGCTGCTGGAAAATAAAGAGAGTGAGAGGAAACCCCAGTGGACCCCCAAGGGGAAGTGATGCCACTGATGGAAGTTGTATGGTCCTCGGCACTGCACTGCCTCAGCGGCTGATCCAACCACCCTGCTGCCCGGGCCGAGAGGGCAAGGGAGCAAAGATGAGAGCCTGCAGTCGGGACGAAAGCCGAGCTGCAAAGAGAAAGAGGACTTTCATACCTGCTGCCTTTATAGGGTGCCCATTCTCATGTTTTCTTGAGGCACCTTTCCGGGGCAGGCTGACTCTTCATTGGTTGAAGACTTCACCACGAAGCAACGTTCCAGCCAAAATGCCTTGTGGATGCAGCTCACCAGGAGGAGGGGCCGTCACCACCCTTCTAGTGCCATGGGGCACCAGTCCCCAGCACACCGCCAGCACGTGGAGCACCTGCTGCCACCTGCAGCTGCCACTCTGCACCACTCCACTAGCCATGCCGCCAGCACAGGGCATTTGCCAACACTGCAGGGTTCCTAGAGGGACCCCAGGGCACTGACTGCAGGAGGCACCTCCAGCCACAGCTCTGCACTGCTCCAC
>VYZS01094829.1:3084-15009 GCA_013400695.1 Neodrepanis coruscans | reverse complement strand
CCCAGGGCTTAGTGTTTACTTCTGGTGCATGCATCATTTATTTTCATTCTGCAAGATCATGATGACACGCTCATCCAAGCACATGCTGTTCTAATATGCTACATTCCTTCAGCCTCTCACTGTGTTAGAAGTGACATTGCTGCTAAATGAGAAAGATCTTGTAGGACAGGGAAATAGATTGCTAAGTACTGCTGCCTTTCAAGGAACCGTGTTGTAGACAAAAACGATTGGCTTGCATTTTCTGGAGTATACATAATTGTGTACATATATGACCCTGATTAGGAAGGCTATCTTCTGTATGGTTTTAGGGACTTCCCTCCTTGAGAACATGCTGACATATTTAGAAAGCTTTTGGAAAAGAGAATGAGACATATGCCTCAGCCTATGACTGGAGGAACAGAAGACTTGAAGTATGAGATGTGTCCTAGCAAAATATTTCTGCAGCTATTGTTTCATGTGAGTGTGTTCAAGCTAGAGCATGTACTGTTCTTCTTGTGTTTTCTGGGTGCATGGAATAAGTCTTCTCTCAATCATAGTGTGGGTTTCAGAAATATATCTTCCATGATGGATAAACCACTTGCAGAAAATCTGTTACACATTTGCTTGTTCCTTCCTGGCAATTAATTAGAAAAGTCAGTATTGAATTGGTAGAGATTAAGACAAAACCATTAAATAATGCTTTGTTTTAGCTACAATATTTTCTCTTAAACTGTGCCTTACTAATAACTCTTTATTAGAAGACGATGTCTAAATGAATAATTGAGACAGGATTTTGTTAGTTTTGCCAAATGAATTTATGCTGTCCGTGAAGAACTTTGGAGGCTTCTCTAAACACTTTTAAATCTAAATTAACAAAACATATAAAAGATGAAAATGATAGATGCATTCAATATGACTTGGATGAAGAGCCTTTTGCTCAGCTTTGTCTGTTTATATCCCATTAGTAAGCTCTTGGAATTGCTGTGCATTCACTGTACTAACTTAATAATTAACATGTAAAGTATTAGGTAAAGTATTATGTACTTTTTACCACTGTCCGTTTGAGTCAAAGGCTGTTTTGCTACTTGGCTACAGAGGAAGAAAGGTTGTATCCTGCATTTACCAGTAGTGGTAACAACAAGGAAAAGCTGTTTTAGCTTTCTAAAGTACTGCTTTTTGGAGATGAAAATGCTTTTACAGTTGCTGTCCTCTCAGGGACCCAGCAGAGATGGGAGAATCCTGTGTAGTTATGCCCTTAGTTACTTAATAACCTCACTGTGCTTCAGAACATAAATTATAATATAGCAAAACCAGTTTAATGAGGGCATAAGAACTTAATATTTCCTTAACTACTCCAAAGTGAAAATGCAGTAATAAATTCAGGCTGTTTACTTTAATCACAAAATCAGTTTTGGAATTTCAAGTTGCCAGAGTTTCCACAAGGCATAAAATAGAGATGTNGGGGAAAAAAAAGCTTACATAGTAAATGAAACATTTCTGAAAGTCTTAATAAACTGTACTTTCTGGTTCAAATTTGCTACAGTTTATCAAAATACTGAACCATGTATGTAAAAATGAGAACTTAATCTATTCTTCCTTATTCAGAAAAGAGAGACATTTTAGTCCCATTGGAAACACTTTGGTCTATACAGTATCAAGAATATGCTGAAGTATGTTGGTAAGCCACAGAGTGAGGTCCTCTCTTTGGGAGGTCAGATGACAGTCAAAAATTAATCTCTTACCCAGGCCTAAGTGATTAGAAAGCTAAGCATATTCAATAGCAGAATAAGACTTACTGTCCTCTGTCTTACAGAAGACAACACTGTTATTTAATTGCAGCAACCTAGGAGCTGCCGTGGTGACCACAGTGTATCAAGGTGTCCCTTGGAAGTCTAAACTGGGGTAGAATAATTTTGCCACTAACGTGGATTAGTAAATGCACTGGCATACTTGTCAAGGGAGATGCAGTAAAGGTTAATTATTTAAATCTGACCTACATTTCCATTCTTCTATCTTTTTCCATAATAATAAAATAAAATCCAAAGTAACAATTTTTTATTTGTTCTAAACCTAAAATTAATTATCATGCACACTGGACAAGAGGAAGATTTTCCTTTGTCCTCCCCAACTGTAGGTGCATAAATGCTGCCCATTAACACTATAGTTCATTAAATCACATTGGCATAGAAAGGGCATATTTGGTCCCATGTGGGAGATGGTCAGTGCAAATGACAGTTTCTCTCCTGTATCCCCTCATCCTTAACAGAGAAATATGTTGAAACCCTTTACAGGTTAACCCCATATATATCAGGAACTGGGATGAACTGTGTATGGGTGTGTGTATATGTGTGTGTGTGCACAAACACATGCAACAGAGACTGAGAGAAAGTCATCACAATGCATTCTGTTGAAAAAAAATGAGGTTTATCTAGAGACTAATAAAAAATAATTTTGGCAGTGGAGAAGTCCTGAGCGAGGTAGCTTAATATTTGTACATTTGTTGCCTATGTGGTAAAGTCTCAAGAAAAGTATCTAAAATAGCCATATCTAAAATCTTCTAGTGGATATCTAAAGTCTTCTAGAAGAAGACAAGAACCTCTCCCTTAGTTCAGGCTGTCTGGCTGGATGCTTAAGTCGTGACAGCTTGCATTGTGTCAGGGAGAGCAGTGTTGGCTTCCTGATCAAGGTCAGCAAATTTCTAATCAACAGCACTTGATTACTGCTCCCTTTGTGGGAAAAGGTTGTTTGGAGGTGAACAAGGCTCTGTACACAGAGGTATTCCACTCACAGCCTTCTTCACTCTCAAAACAGATGAGCTGGAGCTGTCTCCAGTATGATTCCTTGCAGCTGGAAAAGGACTTCCTGAGAAACAGGCACAGTAGCTCTATGAACTGAGACTGGTACATGCTTATCTCAGTGTGCAGGACTCACAGTCAATAGTCACTGAGACCCTGTGAACAGTTTTACTGCACCATTTCATCACCTCTCCTACATGGTAAGGTCCCTCAGATATAAGTCTTCCCCTTGCAAAATTTTGCATACCTAGGGATTGCAGGGCTCCTGGGAATGTTTGACTGTTTTGGCATTCAAATCCAAGCCTTATTCCTATAAATCACATGTCAAGTTTTCTAGGACATCCCTTTTCTAAAGAATGGATTTGGAATAAACTCAGTCTAGCTGCAGTATCAAGGGCATTTTACAGTTTGGGCTTAGCAGGACCAGAATTTCAAATATAGGTTCTTTCTCGAGAAGGGATCAGAAATGAGCAAGAAAGTTGAGTTGTGTTATTAGAGGTTGTCATAAGTGCTACAGACTTCCAGAAATGTCAAATTCCTGACACTGACTGTGGGTCAGAACTTTCCGTTAAGCTTCTTATCTGGATATAAATCTGCCTGAAGAATCAGATGACAGATACCAGAAAGCAATGCTTGTTTATATACTCAAGAGTTTAAAATAAGAAATTTGCAATCGTGTTTATGTTTAAAAAAGGGTTTCTAAAAGTGTTTTTTTGAAGAGGCAGCACTGTTTGCTTTTACAAAGTAGTAAGCAGAGGTTTCTCTGATATTCATAGCCTATTTGGGAAATATTTTCTGGCATCTGTGGGGAAAGCTGTTTAAAAACAATTGTCTTCAAAAATAAAGTTTTTTATCTTGGTAGACCAAAATAATTTTTTCCCAGTATTTCAGGAAGATGCTGACATTCCCAAAAGTTCATTAGCTTAACTATTTGGGCAGGGGGTTTCTTTAATCTTTTACTGATACTGAGAATTGCTTTCGTTTATATCAATACAGGGCTCTCTTATTGATGTTTTAACTAGGTGCTGCTTTGAACAAAAAAGTAATGGATTTTGTTGTTTTAAGAAGAATAGCTTCAGTGTTAAATTGTACTCCAGACAGTGGGATTTATAATGTAATTCTTACAGGAGAGTCAGAGTTTGATATCAAGAGCTGGAGCACTTCATTGTGCATATGGAGCATGTTGTAAAATCAGAGGTTCTAAATTTTTTTAACTCTTTTTTTTCCTATGTCAAAGACTTAAAATATATTCTTTTTCTGCTTGCTGTTGATTAGCCTCAAGAGGGTATTTCCTCACCTTCTGAGGTAGAAGAATCATGCATATTTGATGTCTTTCTCCTTTTCTCCTTAATATTTCAAGTAATTCAGCTACACTATCTCCATCAATGGGGTAAGTGGAGCTGTAACACCTACTTAAGGGAGGGGAGCCCTCTGGTTTCCTTGCAACTTGGAGCCTGCTGGCAAATATTAGGTTGTACCAATTTAGAGCATGATGAAGTGGGAAATAATGGACATTTTTGAAGAATCTGAAATAGGATCAGCTGTTATTGGCAAAAATTGGCAGGTGCACTGCACTACACTGGCTGTAAGCATGGACTCATGTTGAAGAGTGTAGCTGGGAAAATGACTAGCTAATTGAAGGGTTGCATGACTCCCAGCAGCTCTGACAGTAGTGGAGCATCATTAATTGGAGGCTCTTGGTTGATTTGGTGGAAGCTGTCACAGAATGAAGGGTCCTGCAAGTTGATGTTTACTTTCTAGATGTTAGTGTGGGGTTTTGCCTGTTAAAGAGAATGAGTCCTTATGGAGTCAGAAGTGTTTTCAAACTTAGGAGGACTGGCTTAAGGTTAGCAGTATCTATTTCTTTTATTTACAGCATGGTGACAGTGACTGGGAGTTATAAAAGCTACTCAGTTACACATTTATTTAACTTCACATTTCTGTTGTTATATTTCCCATCCCTCTCTTTTTTCCTTTTATTTTCTCTTGTTTTAGGTTTCTAAATTAGCTTGGAGCAGCAACTATTCTTTTGTTTGTTTGTTTAGAGACTCCACAGACCATGTCCTCAATTGAGTTTCTTGGATGCTGCCATAATTCGTACAAATGGCTATATAAAAAAATAGCCTGGCTTTGGTCCAGAATAGTATTATATATACCTCTGTTTTTTTATGGGTGTCAGAATAGTAGTGATTGCAAAAGCATGTGTGCATTAGCTGTGTCTCCTTTTTTCATAGGTTGTTTTTATTCATTAATTGCAAACATATTGTTGTGCATCCTAGTTTAATATTAGGGTCTGATGGCAAAATGTAGCACTTTCCCTCAGCTGTTAACACCCCTCAAAGAAAGATATATTGGCAGTGAAGGCTGTGCAGAAAGCACTGCTGACTTCAGCATGTAGCATCCCTGTGAGCCTGAAACACTCCAGCAATGTAAGGTGTAACTATTCTCTATGAATTATGGAGGCTAGGAGGTAAGAGGAGCCAAGTGACAGGGTTATGCCACCCAGCACGCCTCCGGTATTTATAGACATGAGGTTATCCGTGTGTGTGGCTTGGATGAGGAACAGTGGACTGAGAGCTGGCCTGACTGTCCTGGTGCTCTGCAGTCTCCATGGGCTGTAGGCCAAGTTTTGAACACTTCAAGAGGACTGATGAGACTGCTTTTTCAAGTTGAACCTTGAGCAAGTCTTCCAGTTGCCATCAAGCACAGCTTAGATGATACCTCTGGGAAAAATGCCTTCAGTTTGCATCTGCATTTGGATAACCTGTGTTAAATGAGAGGCGGGGAGATGAAACTGGAAAGATTTGGAAGCTGTACCCCAGGATCAAAACTGTGTGTGGCAAACATCAAGCACGGGCCTGTGATGAAGGTGGAAATAGTGAAACATTGATGAAGAGGCTCCTGCCTCCTTCCCCAAGCTCTGTCTCACCAGCCTGGGACAAGCTATTTTGGAGTCTGCCGTATTTTTAAATAATATAGTTTGAGGTGGACCAATTTATGGTGCCTGGTTCTAGCCTAACTCTTCTGGATGCTTACTCTGCCTCTTTTGATTTTCCTAGTATTAACAAGTGGATGGAAGTAATTCACCTGACTTCATAAAATTAAATAAATTCATAGAATCATTTAGGTTGGAAAAGACATTGAAGGCCATCCAGTCCAACTGTTAGTTCAGCACTGCCAAGCCCATCACTAAACCATGTCCCTGAAGTGCCACATCTCTTAAATCTTTTAAATACCTCCAGGGACGGTGATTCCACCACTTTCCTGGGCAGCTTGTTCCAGTGCCTGACAACCCTTTCATTGAAGAGATTTTCCTAATCTCCAATCTAAACCTCTTGTCCTTTCAGTTATTACCAGGGAGAGGAGACCAACCTCACTACAACTTCCTCTCAGGTAGTTGCAGAGAGTTATAACGTCCCCCAGGCCTCCTGTTCTCCAATGGAGAGGCCTTATCACTCTCTACAACTCCTTTTTTATTTTTCCCTTTTCTTCCCCACACAGCTGAATGAATCTGCCAAGCAGCTCATCGAGATGGACAAGACGTGCTCGGCTGCTGCTTCCGGCTGTGACATGCCACTGGTGACAGAGACAGCAGCAGTTGCAGCAGCAGCAGCGGTGGGTCTGGCACCGTGCTCCACACTGATTGGTGCTGGGGCAGCTGGGGCCGCCCAGCGGCAAGTGGAAGGCAAGAAGAATGCCAAGAAGCGCCACTCCTTCACTGCTCTCAGCATGACACATAAGTCCTCCCAGGCTGCCAGCAACCGGCACTCCATGGAGATCAGCGCCCCTGTCCTCATCAGCTCCAGCGACCCACGGGCAGCTGCAAGGATTGGGGACCTGACCCACCTCTCCTCCAGCGCTCCAGCCCAGGTAAGGCAGGGGTAGAGGTCGGCCTTGGTCATCCTTAGCAGATGGCACATCATTGCATTGCCTCTTTCAAAATGGCTGACCTTTGCACGAAGCAGCCGCAAGATGCTGTCATCCCGATGTGACGGTACTTGGCATCTGCCATTCCTATTCTTGCATGAATCAGTGGGCAGGCTGGAGGCAAACAGGAGCTGGAGGATAAAACCAAATTGGATTCACAATAATGCAACACTTCTAAAAACAAAAAGTAATCCTACACTTTGTTTGAAGTAATGCAGCTTATGTTTGCACCAATTTCTGTTGTAGAAAGGAGTAATTTTGAGTGATCCCATTACACTGAATATATCTGTTACCCTGCAAGGCAGCAATGTCAGGATGAAATTAACACATTGGAGATAAAAAAGATTTTTGGAATAATTTTTTTCCCTACAGATCTCTGGAGGATGAGCAAATGTGCCATACTTGTGATGTACGCAGCAGGAAGCTGCTGTTTAGAAACACACAAGGAATTCTTAAACCATCACACATGCTGAGGGTGCAACTCCTTCCATCCTTCTGGCTCTTGAATCAGGGTGTAGAGGAGCATCCTCCTAGACATCCTCACAGGTCCCAAAAGGAGCTTCCAAGAGGCTTCTTCTGGGGCCATGGCAGAAACAGGACCCAAACTCACCAGGGGTGCATTGAAATTCCTTGCAATTTCCCACTGTTCCTGTGGATAAGGGAATGCAGGTAGCAATTTGCAGTTTGAAGGTGTAGAAGAGATGGGAGAATAATCACGGCGCCAAAGTTCTTCTCTCTCAGCTTTCCTGCTCGGCCATCTACCCATTCAGTGTGCAGATGAGCAGCCACAGGTTCACTCTACAGATGAGCTCTTCACAGTCTGCGCTACTTGTTAGTGCCAAGATGACCTAAGTATGGCAGGGTCTTCTCATCCATAATTTCTCTCCTGAAAGAAAGCCATCCTTGCCCTTTTCTTCTCCCCAGCTGTGTCTTCTGTCCCCTCACACTCACATCCCTCTACAGGGGCAAACATGGATTACTTGCCGTCCCTGTCGAAGCCCAGAGCAGGAAGAGATCATGCTAGTATGCATAAAGATAGCTGGAAGAGGGGCAATCAGCAAACTGTATGGACTGTCTGGGGCAGAAATACCTGTCTATGTCCATCTGCAGCATTGGTGGGTCTCCTCTGTGAGGCTGGTGTGGTGCACTAGATCATGGGGATCACTCTTGATGGCTGTGCCCTGCTGTGACTCATGATATGAGCCCCCAGATCCTTGCAGTGCAGTTTTGCAAGGGCACTGGGGAAGGCAGAGCACCTGCATGCATGCCGATGTGTGCTACAGGGCCAGCCGAAACAGTGTACTGAGAGGACACTGCCATGGTGAAGCAATACCCTCTGCTCCTGCCTCAGGCTCTCACCTCCCTCCACTGCCCACCCACATGTAGAAGCCAGAGAGCTTAATCCAACTGTAATTCCACTAGTTTTCTTCCACATGCTTTTTCTGAGCAGGGTTTCTGTGCTGTAAGATCTTTCCCCTCCTCTGAGCCCTCAGCAGGAGGCTGAAGGTGAGGATATGTCCCCCACAAAGCAGCAAGTGTGCCAAGATGTACCAGGACATCTATGAAGCAGCACAAGCACTAGACACAAGTGAGGGTCCCAAACTTGTCAAATAAATAACACCCGGGTTTTTGGCATTCAGAGTGGCACATTTGGACTTTACAGAGATGTGACAGACAGTGACTTTTCTGTTCTTGTGCTACTCGAGAGAAAAACCACCCCTTTGCTAGAGTCACGTGATTGCTCATTCTGAGCTAGTAAACCACAAAAATTAGACCATGAAACAAAAAGCGCCTTGATTATTTTCTCCTGTTTTAACAGAACAACTGGTATGTAAAGCTCCACTCATTTCTGAAACCACTGTGGTATTTGCACACAAAGGGTACAGGACAATAAGGGACTCACATTCTCGGTAACAAGTTATGATTGTCAAAATCCAGCCCACAGGAATGTTGGCTGGGCCCATTGCAGCAGACGGTAAGACATGTAATTGGTGTCATGGTCAGAAGCTCAGCTAGGGCTGGGGTATAATGAAGTCACTCGTGTGCTGATAATGGGAACAGGTTTGGGGAGAGGTTCTGCCTCAGGGCATAGAGCCAGTTTGCAGACAAGGCAGCTGAGCATATGCCTCTATCACTGCTGGCCAAAGCTGTCTTGGCCAAAATCCAGGGAAGGGAAAAAGAAACTAGGTGTTTCAGATCAACCTTAGTGAAAAGAGGTTTCCCTCTATCAAAAAGTGTTACTGCAGCTCCAAGGACCGCAGTCACCCTAAGTGTGGCATTTACATGTATAAATACATATATGCTTTTGGGAACCTTTCTATTTGCATTCTACTTTGAGGGATTTAAACAGTTTCCTTTGTAAACTTTGCTGTGAATGTGGATCAGGAAAGAAAAGTAGGGCTGAATTCACAGTCATTTCACTATAACTGTAAGAGCAGCCTTCAGAAAAATGCTTCACCCTGTAAGACTAATAATAAAATCACAAGAGCTGCCAATATGAATTCATCTGCTTTTAAGCCTTCTTAATTGGTCTAGAAAGAATGCAGAATTTTCCTCTTATTAAATGTAGATTAAAATTGTGCAGCTATACTTATATAACTATTAATTCCATAATAATAAATGTTAAATTTTAATTAAAAAGGTCAGAAATTCAGTCCTTTCTCTCCCATCTGCTAAGACCTGACATGACTTTGATGCAATTGATGATACTGCAGCCTTAGACAGAAAATCAGTTCAGCATTTTTCTTTTATTCAGATGGCTGAATGCCAGCCAAAGTAGCATAAACAATCGCCCCGATGAGCTCTTACATCAAGGCATTCAGGGCAGTGAGAATCTTGTCTTCAGATCATTTTGCTCTAAAATGCATTTGGCATTTTTAAGGTAAATTCCCTGTATGTCTTCAGGGCTTGACATCTTGACAAATCTGCACACTGCTTCTGCTTCAAAGTGTTGCTGAGAGCATGGATGGTGGGAAGGCTGTGCATACAGCTGCCAAACACACCAGTGAGCTCTGCTGCAGGAAGATGTCTCACCTTTTTTTTCCTCACCTGAAGAGGAACTTCTCTGCACTGCAAGTCATTGTCACAGCCCATGAGTGGTTTTCTCCATCTCAGGCCCCTGTTCATTTGCAACAGCAAATTCATTCAAAGTTTATTTCTTACAGGGAAACAACAACTGTACAGTTTAAATATGCACTATCTAGCAAATGTATGCCCTTCCTTTTAAAACTAGACTGTAAAATTTGTTTATTGTGTCTTTAGATCATGTCCTTGAAATTTCCAGATACTTTTTCAGTGTTTATTTAATAGATCTATTCCTAAAAAGAAATAAAGTAATTTTGTTCAGTTCGGTAGGTATTAATTTCTCTGGAACATATCAGGATTGGTGTTTAGCTTGCAGGGGGATTCTGCATTCTGAAAAAGTTCAACAGTTTTCCTGTAGCCTGTTCTTTGAATAAGCAGAATTCAATTACAGAAGTTGTTGAATGGCTTCCTACTTCAGTCCCCTACCTCAAGGCAACCAGCTGGTGCCCAGCAAAACAGCCTCCTCGAATTAAGCATCCATTTTCCTTGTAGAGCTGAGACACCTCCATCTGGAGCACCTGCTTTCTTTCTGCTGACATGAGAAAAAACAGAGACATCTAGGGCTTCTAACTGCAGGAACTTAAAATTTAGGTGCAAATTTTACATGTTTCAGTAAATGTGGCATATATTCCACTCCTTAGAAGTGATTTTATTAATAGTACTTTATTCCTGTGGATTTTGTCAATTACTGTGAATTGAAACCAGGCTTCCATGCCATGTTTTTTGTTTTTATAAGTTGCTAGACTATTACAAGCCTCCTGCTTCTCCAGGAGGGCACCGATTTCTACATATTGAGCACTGACATGCAGACCAGACTACGAAATCCCATATTTTGAAAGCACTACCTTTCATAACATGTTCATTATTCTTTAAGCAGACCCAACTCATCTGTTTCCCAAAAGCCAAGATGCTTTTTGAAATGAATGATGGTCTTAAGAAACATCTTCCCTAACTGCAATCTTAGGGATACTTGAAAGGTAGAAGAATCAACTTCAAGTTACCAGGATAAAATAGTTACTGGAATTCCACAACAGCCAAAGAGGCAATGCTACAATCCTATTTTTTTCTGCAACCAAATTTGCTTGTATACTTTTTGCTGCATGCTGTGCATCACTCATTAAGTGTAAGATCTCCATCTGAAAGGTAATAGTGTCTGTTCATCATGCAGAATGTCCTATCATACTGGCAAAATGGATTTTTATTGAAGATGTAAGTAGTGCTGCAGGCCTGTGATGGAGCTAAAGCTGAATTAGGTTACAGGTGCAGAGGAGCAGTTCGTAACTGAGACTCCCTGGGGAGCAGGGAAGGTCCCTCTGGAAAGTAATTGTGCCTAGGCCTCAGATGGCTTGGCTTGCTTCCATTTTCACCCCTCATGAATTATTTGTCCCTGCTAGTTGAAAAGGTTATAGGTCAGTACTGCTCCAAATCCCCTGGATTTTGATAGAAAATACGTCTCATGAATAATGAAGTATGTCTTTGTGCACTTCAGGGTAACAGCTGAGTGAGGAAAAAAGTATCCTCCCCCAAAAAGGAATTTCCATGTGTGTGTTAAACAACTCATCACCATGCACAAGAAGTCAATTTGTATCTGCAAGTATTAGTATAAGCTCCTAACCAGAGGACACATGTTCAGGAAAAGCTGAGAACAATGTCTTGCACGTTCCCAGTCCCAAAGAGTGACAGTATTTGAAATGAAAAATGTTCCTTGAAGTGTCTTTCTATATAAATCATTTGAAAGTATGTCCTTATCAGTTATTTAGAAGTACTGAATTTTAGCGGAGAAAATGTAATAGCAGAACTCTATTTGAGGCCTTGGCTGATAACCTAAATGTGCTGACCATGAGAAGCATACAGATTATGCCTAAAATCCAGAGACTAAAAATGAACCTTGAATTTTCAAGTGCACAACAGGCTCTGAGAAAGTAAGACAAATTCAGGTATTTTTCAGCTTTGGCCTGGAGTCCACATTCTATCCAAAAACCTGCTCTGCTGCAGGCTGTAAATGACAACTGACTGGACATCCATTAATGAGTGTGAGACAGATGAAACCAAGGGCAGCTGTTTCAGGAGACTGCATCAGTCAAAAAGGCGGAAGAGAAGTAATATTGGTCCAAACTGTCTTTCTGTCATTTAGATCAAA
>VYZS01094817.1:9282-22252 GCA_013400695.1 Neodrepanis coruscans | reverse complement strand
CTGCATAAAATGTACTCTCCTAGGCCAGGACACAAATTCTGTGGTGATCTGTGTAGTCTATTTATGAGACAGAAGTTTTTTTTTTTAAGTGTATCAACTGCTGAATGTAAGCTTTTCACTGCTTTGAAGTTGAATTGGGAAAACGTAAGGGCTTTGCGGGGATACATTATATTGGCTGACACACTGAGTTTCCAAGGAGAATTTTACAGTAGCAATGCAAGAAAGTTTTGCATTTCATCTGTCTTTCACAGAAATCTGTGTTGACAATGTCTACTTTTCTTTGGGGTATTCTAGTTGTAAAACAGTACTTGGTAACTTTCTTAGTGCTACTGAAGAGATTAACCTCTCTCTCACAGTCTTAGTCTTTGCCATCTAGAACATGCTGCTCTGGTCTACGTCTAGATTTGCTTATTGGTGAGCAAAACTGAAAAAAAGCCAGCAATCCTGAAGGACTGAGTATTACAGGTCCCTGCAGGCAGACTGGGATTTCCCAAGCTGCAAATATCGCTGGGCATCGCCCTGATATCTTGGCTCAGGATTTTAGGTAAGTGTTGGAGGCTGCACAGGGAGGCACTGATACTGCTTCTTGACAACATGAAACGGCAGCCTAACCACATGTTCCCAACACAGCCCAAGATGGAAGAAATTGTGGTCAAAAGCTTTGTTTGACAGGACAGCCAAGTAGAAAACGTCACCTACGTGTAACAAATTACAGCCTGTCACAGTCATGCTCCACACAGACCCTGACAGCTCTTGAAAGCTGAAATCATGTACCCTCCCACCTGTACAAATCCAAGCAAGTGGCTTCTGCTGCCAAGTGTCCTCCCTGGAATTCGGAATTTTGATGTGGGAAGTGAAAACAATGAAAGTTGCCCGCTTTCTGCCCTGCTTGTTCCTTATCTCCGAGTGGATGAGAAGCATTGCCACCTACCAAGGTGAAGGATTTCTCAGACAGATAAAATGATTTACAGGATGAAAAACCACATGATGACAGGCATGAGACAAGTGCTAAATTTACTACAGCTCTGTCCTGGCTAATCTTGCATAAAATGAACACATTTAGTAAAAACTGTTGCTTCACATCTTGCTTTTGGATTACTGCAAAACATCAATGTTGTTCCTTAGTTCTTACAAAACCGACCATATAACTTTGGCAACTTGCTCAAAAACACTGTCACCTCTCAGCATACTAGAAATATGAGCTGTTTGTCAGAAACAGTTCCCTGGGGGTCACAAAGAGTCTCTGCTGGGAGACAAGCATTCCAAGTACTCACAGACATTTGCCTTGAAAAGTCACAATGATAATTGACCTGTATAGGAAGGTCTTTAACAAACTGCAGGAAGACTGTGTTTCTAATTGCTCCATCAGCACGATGGATAACTGCTGCTGAACTTGGTGAAACAGGTTGTTTACAAGTCCTGACATAATATGTGTTTTCTTAAAAGTCTGATACACAATAATATGCCATTATGCAGATTGAAGAGCTGATTTTAGACAGAAAACAGCTCCAGAGGATCTTTCAACATAATGTTGTTTTTCAGTTCTGTGCCTCTTGATGAATGGTTTGTAGGGAAAATAGTTTTTTAAGGCTTAACATTTGATCCAGGGTGTGGACAGGAGAGCAGGATCCAGCACACCCAGTTCTACATTCAGTGGTGTAAGCCACCGAGTTCTACTCTGTCTCAGTTTCTTGCTCTGTGAGATGGAAGTAGTTTTTTACTGATGGACTGGTGTTTGGCTGCATAAGGGTCTTGCTTGGGGTTCCCTGGAGTCAAAAACAGTGGTCTTTTGAAACCATTCTAGTTACTAAGTAATAGTATCAGCTACTGTGCAGTGCCCAAGCTGAAATTTTCAGAGCACCCACTTACAGCTTGAGTCCTGTATCTGCATTCAAGGGCTTCAGTAGCCTGGTTTGCTGGAGCACTGAGCTGCAGGTATGGTGAGAGATGGTAAATCTGTCTAAATCTGCAGAAGATCATGATGTTGAAATCCCAGTTACTGAAGATTTTTTTGGTTGAAAAGTCTTTCCTGAGTTAGTATATAATAATGGTCACATACCTCCAAAAATAAAAGCTGGGATAGTCCTCATTCAGATAGATCCTTACATGCGGAACTACTAATGATATACTATATGCTATCTTTTTATACAGTTCCCTTCTGGGGTGTTAGAATACTCCACCAAGTAGACCAAGTTGAACTTCTAGCTGCTGTTGATCTCAGCCCCAAAATATAATTAGCTAGATCTGTGTGATGATGTGATGGGCAGGTACTGAGCTAACTTGGATATATTTCTCATGATGTTTCCAAACATGCCACAGAATTGTTAGTAAGCACAGGATAACTGGTAACATGGGCCGGTACAACAAGGTGTCTACTGTCTGCTTGACTAAGGATACAGCAAACACCAGCTGGGTATCAGAAATTAGTAGAAAGACAACCACTTTGAAATGGTTATAAATATTCTGCCCTCTGAAAGGGCTGTTTGGAATATTTCCCCATGTTTGAATGACACCTCTTTGACATTTAAAAAAAAACACCAAATGGAAGAGTGTCTGAGACTCTTACAGCACATCCCAGCAGAACCTCTCCAAAGCTATGGCTGTACAAGCGAAGTGTATCCAGGATAGATCTGTCACCCATCAGCAGGGCTGATGCACTGCTCCATGTCAGACATGGAATTTCATTCCATGATGTCCCTTGCTAATCATGGCACTCCTCATGCTGGAGATATTATAGCTTTTTTATTTTCCTCTCTTATTAATTTTTTTGGTAGCTCAAAAAACATCTGGCATCTGGTCCCTGAAAAAATTTCTGGAGCAGGTTGGTGAAGCAGACAGCTGTAGCAGATGACTTGACCAAACCACCTGAAAAAGGAGCCAGAAGGTCTACAAATCAATAGAAAAGGAGTGAGAATTTCTCATAATGGGGCACAAATTATTTTTAATTAGACTGTCACTGGCTCTTGTATATCTTCACAAACAAACTTCTGAGTGCAGAATGCCTATTGAGACAACTAATATTATTTTTTTTTACCCAGGTCAGACCAAAACATTCAAAAGGCCATGTTCTGCACCATCCTCACAATTCCTGTTGCACCATGTATGCCCTTGGAAGCAAATCTGTTTCTTTCTTCTTGCACATATTACATATTCCTACCCCTCACAGAACAAGGAACAAAAGGTTTCTGGGAAACTGCCTTTTTACAAAAGGAGGGCAGATGTGCCCCGAAGCCCTCCTACACGATACCAAATGCTGTGCATTCAACAGATCTGCTGGTTAATGATCTTGCCCATAAGTAATGTTTTAACCATAGAGTAGTTTTTGTTTGCTTCAAAAGCCACAAAGCCAAAGAGGAAGTGTAGGAGAACGTGGGCAGGACAGTGGCCAGGAGTCTCATGACCTCATCTTTTTCCGCCACATGGCGATTGGTGGCTGTGCTTGGGACAGGGTTTAAATTCCCAAAGGTCAGAGATGTCAGGCATCAGGAGACAAGGGGAGAAAGCCAGAGCTGCTGAGAGCCAACTGGCTGAAGCTGCTGCTGGGATCACTAAGAGTGCTCTTGTTGCAGCTGACTCCACCACCACCAGGAAAGGTAATATTTTTTGCTTTTTTACCTGATATATGCCAGTTTGTCTGCAGCTTTAGTCAAGAAAACATTGAGCAGGAGATCTTTGAAAACTGCTTCACTGGGCAGGAACATTTGATGTTTCTCTGAGGAAAAAGGTGTGCATTTATAGGAGCAAGGTTGTTTCAGCAATGCAAGGTATTATACATAATCACAATTATAAACTTATGAGCTGATAGATGTCAGGAGGAGGTTACTGAAAACTCTGTCACTGAATCATGTGCTGGAAACTCAATGCTGGTGCTTGAACACAGAAAGCTTTCTTCCCTCATATAACCACTGCTTGGCGGTGTCCTTGTTTCTTCTGGCAGACTTGCAGTTTGTGCTGCACAATCCTGAATGGACGGGACACTCACCCTTCTCTATGTAACCTGAAATTGCAATGTCTCTAATAGAGTGTCCTGTCTCAGGGCCAGCCTTAGTAATACATTTCAAATGTGTCCTAAGTAGCCTTTCTTTCCTGCTATGATTTACCAAAGTTTTAAATGACTCTTGTTCATCAGTAAACTGATTTAATTTTTCAGGGATGTTCCTTATCCTGCAAACTGGTCTGTAAACATCAACATTTACTGTAGTTCAGAACTTTCCTAATTTCAGCAGGAATCAGTCATTTTATTAAATTGCTAAAACTGTAATGTGAACAGATATTTCACTACATCTCTTGTTGGAAACATAGGTTATTTTGTTCAAACTTCTAGAGGGGGAAATAAAGGTCTATCAATAAAATCAGTTTTTGTTCATATAAACTAACTTTACTCAGCAACTCAAGTTAATAACCCTGAAAACTAGTTTTAAAATAACTGTCAAAAGAATCCAAGGTGACTTTGCCTTATGCTCTTCCGAAAAAATAAAATTGTGTTAAATGAGTGAAGATAAACCAAAGCTGGTATTTATAACACTCTGTTCTTCACAAAGCTTTTTCCTTTGCCTGTGCAAGTCAGTAGATGACAGGAGTCAGTTCATCTTGTTAGTGTGGCTTCTGTCACCACTGCTCAGCTTTCTCAGTACCTCTTTAAAATTTTTGTAGTTTTGCCTTGCTAAGTCATTACAAATCAGCTGGTATGGGCTGGTGATGGAGGACAAGAGAAAAAAATTAGCATGGGCAGGTTGAATCCAAAGCAGGGAGCTGTTCTCAGCACAGTGAAGTACACCAGGAAAAAAGAAAAGCTTATGGCATTTTTGTGATATTATACCTTGTTGACTCATGGTTCCAAAATATTTTCTAGGTCAAACATCACAATGAAGGTGGCAGTTCTGTGTTTATGCCTTATCAGCATCACTGCTGCATGGCCAGTGAGTAAACCACAAATGCATATCACCAATCCATTGCATTATTTTCTTTGCATATTAGTGAGAAATACTGAAAAATGCTTTTTTCTTTTCTGCCTTCAAGGTGAGTAAATCCAAGCAGCATGCCATTTCTGCCAGCTCTGAAGAAAAACATGTAAGCCCCTTTTGTCTTTCTATTAATTTTCTTTCATAAACAATTTTTGATTTTCTTGTTTCTTTAATACACATTTTCTGGTACATGTTTTATGATTGTAGATGCTTGCAGTGCATGTCCTCACCTGGCTGTTACAAGCCAGTTTCAAAGCAGAGAGCCATTGATGTCCATATGTTTTCCTGTGTCAGGTGCCCTGGTTGTAGACTTCCATTAGTTCTATCTCTGGACTGTAAGCCTTTTTTCTTAAAGTAAAATGTGTTAGCTGTCACTTAAAAAAGAAAAAAGGACTGTAGCACAACACAAGTACGATGACCCACATTTGTTAGTGTGAATCAATGATAGTACTTGGTGTTGGAAGAACACTTTAATCCAATTCCCATGATTTTTGGAGTGATGTAAGTTAACTGTATTAATCTTGTACATAGCTATTGGATTTATACTCCATTGCCACCTGCTACCCACATAAAATCAATTCTTTGTTCTGAGAATCAGCTACTGCATTTAGTTTAGAGTCTTCATGATAAGGGAGATAAATCAACCCTGGGAAAAGGACCTGAGAATTGGCAGAAACAGTGGTTGTTAGATATAATGCCAAGTTCCACTCAATAAAAACAAACTGGAGAAACTGATCTGAAATTTCCCAGTGAAGAGAGGCATATCTTCTATATTAAATTGTTTGGGTATAATGTTCATCTGGGATCATGGCTGGTTCTGAGTCCTCCTCCTATTGCAATGACACATCCCCTACAAAAGGAATATGTATTGCAGATGCCACATCTGCCTGAAAATAGAGGTTGAGATGCAGGCAGCTTTGCCAGCTCCTTTGCGGATTAACACCCCTCCTTTTTATTTTCTCTTGAAGGATCCCAGGGGCCATCACTTGCACAGATATCACCATGACCGTGCGAATTCTCAGTCTTGGGAGAGTCAGCAGCACTCACAGAATGACCCTGCATCATCTCAACAGGTACAGGCAACTAACTGGAAGAGAGAGCAGAGCATCTTTCTATGCCAAGATCTGCAAGTTAGGACTAAGTGCTTAAAGAATAGTCAACACAGTGATCAGCTCTACTGTAAGTGCCTTTTCATACTAATAGTGAGTTTCATGTTGTTTTCAGACTCTCTACTCTTCAGAAGAAAGCGTGGATGTCCCAGAAGAACCGGTAAGTGTTCTAAGTGACAAGATGTCAGTCCGGTGCTGCAGGGCAGCCAGTGTGTAGCAACACTCATTTTCCTCATTCAAGTATAGTTCTTGAGGTAACATCTTTCCCTACATAAAACAAAGCTTTAGGCAGGGTGAGGTGAATTCAGAGCAATGCCTGCACGTAGCTCCTCAACAAGGCATAAGCCCCTGGATGAGCAGGACAGATACCAGACTGCACACCTCACATCCGTGTTCATTTGCCTGATTCATGATAAATGTTTTCCAGCACTCTCCTGATGTGTCAAGCAAGAGCCATGAAGATGTGGATGATGATGATGGTGATGATAATGATTCCAATGACACGGATGAATCCGATGAGGTTGTCACGGGTTTTCCCACAGAAATTCCCATAACTGTACCTTTCACCCGGGGAGACAACGCCGGCAGAGGCGACAGCGTGGCCTACAGGATGAGGGCAAAAGCTGTGCTGGTGAAGTCTAGCAAACTCCACAAGTTTGCAAAAAAGGTAAATAGCACTGAGCAGTGGTACCCATGTTTTTGGAAATGGGCAGTGAACTTGAAGACGGATATGTCATTTCATGGGAGTCAGTTTTTAAAATAATTGGTGAGGGGAAAGTAGGTGTAAGTGAAGAAGTGTATTTTCCTTTCTCTGAAAACCCCAGATCAGGGGGTGTTGATGGCACCAAGGCAGGAGTGTAGCCTGCTGCTCCAAGCCATGCAAAATTGCAATTTACACTATCACGATATACTTGCACACACGAAATCTGAGGCCAGGATCAAACGTGAGTTTCTCCTCAGGAACCTCCATAAAAGTTAGTATTTCCAGGCAGAGATGTATCATGCAAGCTTTGAGTGTCTCCACAGCCTGAGCAGACTTAGTGAAATAGAGGAGCACTTGTTGATAGATAATTTCCCAGGAGTGACAGTGGCTCTTGTTTTGTTCTCTAACACAGCTCATATATGATGCCACTGAGGAAGACGAGAGCGATCCGGACGCAGCCAGCCAGCTCTCCCAGGAGGATTCTACTTCTCGCCGCTCCCTGGGGAAGCATGCCATCAGCGTGGAATGGTCTGACAAGAGCCACAGCCAGGACAGCAGCGAGCTGGACAGCAATCAGCCTGACCGGAGCATGGAAAACGACAGTCGACAGAAATTCGACAGTCACGAGGCAGAAAGCGATTATAGCAAGTCTGGTGTAAGAGGGGACAGCCTCCCGAGTGTGGAAAGCAGGGAGAGCCAGGTCCGCGTTTCAGCTGAGGTCTCTGACGATAGCAGCCACCAAAAACTTGAGAGTGCTGAGGATTCTCGAGATCGTCACAGCATCGAAAATAACGAAGTCACCCTTTAAAGGGAGACAAAAGTAACGCTTCCCTTCTTTTACAATCCCAGGCTAAGGGGAGCGTGGAGTAGCTTTATTTCGGGTAACTGTGTGTTAATGTAGCTCGCGTGGTGACTTTTCGGGTTCGGGGCGGTCCAAGACCTCTCGGCCACCAGCCCAGTGGGTCCCGCCGGCCTCCCGGGCTGTCCCGGCAGAGGCGCGGGGAGCGGGACAAGGCGGCGGGACACATCTCTGTGCTGCCGGACGGTGTTTTACTGTAACGGGACTGAAATAAAACCACAAAACCCTCTATCTGCGGGCTGCGTTACTGTTTGCTGGGGCGGGGCCGGGCATGGGGAGTTTTAGTAACTCTCCTTCTTAAACCGACGTGAAACCGCTGCTCCCTCCCTCTCAAGTGAGCGAAACCCTTTCACGAGTGAAACCCCCTCGCGGGGCCTCCCCCTGCTCTCACCGAGAATGACCGGCCAGCCGGACTCAAACACCCGCCCCTGCCCACTACCCCGGGGGCGGTCGGGGGCGGTCCGGGGCTGTCCGCAGCAGAGCCCCGCTGGGCGACCAAAGCCTCGGAGAGGGGAGGAGAGGGGAGTGTGGGAGGAGTGGAGGAGGTGGAGAAGGAGGGAGAGGAGGAGGGAGGAAAGGAAGGAAGGAAGGAAGGAGGTCTCGGCCGCCGCTCCCGCAGGGAGCCAGGGCGACTACATCTCCCTCCCTACCCCGGGCTTTCCGCTGGAGGGCGGGGAAGGGGCGGTGGCGGCGGCGGGCTGATGGCGGGCGGCGGCGGTAGCCGGCGCGGGCGGGNGGCCGGGCCGCCTCCCGGGGCCGCCCGATACCGCCGCGCCCCGGCGAGCGGCCTGGGCCAAGCGGCTGGCGCGGAGACTGCGAGGTGAGGAGAGAGGGAGCCGCTGCCCCTCCGTCCTGAGCCCCGCTCCCAGTCCCGCTGCCAGCCCCGCGCGGCGCCGATGCCGCTCCCCGCAGGCTGTGGCTCGCAGGAACGCTTAGGAGTTGTTTGTAGACCCTTTTGCTTGTTGTTCACTCACCCCTTTGCTCCCTGCCCTCTTTCCTCTGCCCATGCTCTTTTCCCGTCGTCCGCCTGAGCATCCGTCCTTGTCCCCGTCGGTGTCCCCATCTCTTCGTGCACATCCATCCTCCGATCCCGGTCCCGGTTATGTCTCCCAGCACACGCAGATGCACCCGCATCTCTGTCCTTCCTTCCCTATAGCACAGACCTCTCTGCCTTCCAGCTCTTACTCTTTGCTGCTTTCTGTGTAACACACTCCCTCAAAGGGAAAGTTTAGCTTGGAATTCAAGAGAACTTTTAGCGCAGAGAGAATGATTAGACTTTGGAACAAATGGAGTTACTGTCCCTGGATGTGTTTAAGGAAAGACGACTTGACACTTGGTGCCATGGTCTAGTTGTGATGTTCAGTCATAGGTTGGACTTGATCTCAGAGATGTTTTCCAACCCGATTGATTCTGTGATAATTTCTGGGTGTATGTGGCTCTCTGACCCAGCAGCAGGTCTATGGAGGGTTGGAGCATAATGGTTGTCCTCTCTTTTTCAGCATCCCCTATAGGAAAGGTAGTGAAGATGGCATAGGATGCTTGGAGTGGGTTTGTTGAGAGGGTGTATTGTTCACTTTTGCTTTTCTGCAGTATTGTGCAGAGCTTTGGAGCTACCCTCTGTAGTTGAGAGCTGCCTGTTGGCAGCAGCTCATGGCTGGGGATGTAGTTTGAAGCATAAGCAGACACACATCAAATGAGCATTTGGGTTGTAGCTCTAAGCATTAACTCTGCCAAGCTGGCCTTTTACAGGATTGATTTGACACAGCAAAGAAAGTGGTGGATGGGGAGTTCTTTGGATTCAAGGTTGTGGAAACACATATTAAAATCCCACTTTTTTTTCAGAGAAGCTTAAAATACCAGCATCAAACTGAGAATTTTAAACATAAGGTTTGTTTAAGTATCCGACAAAATGTTTATGGTTGCAAAGCTGCAGGAAAAGTAAACCACTTTTAGAAAATAGAGTTTCTCTTTCTAAAATGTGGATTTTCTGAAGTGGTAGATAATACTGTTACTGGCTGGCACAGCATCAGCAGATCAATGAAAACAGACTTGATTTTAAGGAAGGATTTATAAGTTAGTCTATTATAAGTCCTGTATCCCTTCTTTCTGATTTTTATGTACATTCCAAGATCATTTGCTGTAATGATTTCTCTGTTTTGGCTGTATTGCACCAAAATAAGTCCCTCTTGAACACTGTAGTGTCTTACTTGTATGTAAGTCAGACTTTCAGAGGTTATGGAATAGCATGTTTTGTTTTTAGCTGATTTTACTCCAGCAGTGTTCAATGGTTCAAGTCACTTCACAACAAGAGACCAGAATGACCAGGAAAAAACACCAGTAGTGATTGTTATGCATGAACTGGGTCTGCTCTGGAGTCTTCAGTGGTGTGTTTACTTCAGTGTGTTTCTCAAGTGTGTAATTGCCTGGGAAAGGAGGTGCTTCACGTGGAAAAAGTAAAGTCCTTTTGTAAAAGTTCTTGACTAAGCAGACTGCGCAGGTGCTCCCTTCATACTAGTTGTTGCCAAGAAGGAACCTCCTGTGCAGGTTTTTACCTGTGGTGAAAACCAGCAGTGCTTGAACATGAGGTGAGTGAGAGTGACCTTGTAATGACTTGACATGAGTTTCTACAGTTGGTTCTCTGTCAGGATTTGTTCAGTAATACCCAAAACAGATTATCCACACTAGGACTGATTTTGGTGCTGGTTTCTGCACCCTTTTGAGCCTGAAGGCAGAGTTTAATAACATGTCACATTTGTAAGGCCAGAGTACTCACAGATGGAAAGAAAGTCCATCACACAGACAGACTCCCTGCCATGAGATACAATTCTAACAAAGGCTTGGGAAAATTGTTTATTGAATCATCTATTCATGTGCATCTACAGCTTAGAGTTGGTTTTGGATGGAGGAAGGATGTTTATTTTTAGTTTCGGTTGGGGTTTTTTTGTTTGGTGGGGTTTTTTTGGTGGTGGGATTTTTTTTTGCTTTCAGTGGCATCAGCATCAATATCTTGATATCAATATCTTGGGCTAGAATGACCAGTTTGGAAGCTGAGGTGTGTCTGTAGCTTGAACTTCTAATTTTTGCCTTCAGGCCGTAAGATGAGGATTGTGTGCCAACATTACACATCCTTTTGACTGGTGCAGTCTCTGTCCTACTGGGCATGAGCCAGTTACTCAGGTGTGTGTTATGTGTGGAATGGTTGCAAAGTTACACATTCTTGCAGTGCAAGAAAATGAAAAAATATTTTCTGTAATGGCCAGGGATCAGGCTGTCTTTTGCTGCTCTTTGAGACAGTCATTGTACACTGGTAATATTTTTAGCTGTGAAATGAAAAAAACCCTTGGATTCATATTCTAGGAATGTTTGGAGAGGATTTATCCCGGAATGGTTATTATTCAGAGTTTCTGTTGATTCCTGACCTGCATTTGTAGGCAAGTGTAGCGACAGATTCTTTTCTGGCTTTTTCATGAGAATATTGCCATAAATTCATTGTGACTTTGGTGCTGTGGAGGCACTGCAGGATGCTGTCCTTGCCTGCAGCATAGGGAACTAACCTCTGAAAATGCATTTCACAGTGCAAGGGCTGATTTCAAGCCTGACATTATTATAGGGCACTTGAAGGATAACTTAAGTTTTAGCATTGGGAAGAGCACTCCATAGTGCTTTTGACATTCGGATAACCAGGAGGATTTTTGAAGACTGGAAAATGATGAATTCAGTCTTATTTCAAGATGACTAGAGGAAAGTTAGGATAGACTTATTTAATAAAATTCCATCTCACTAGACAGAATTTGGGAATCACAAGTGATAGTGCTACCATCACTTGGCTAAAATAAGTTGCCACTCATTACTGAAGGATATTCAATGACAAGTTTACACTTCACTTGCTGTCAGTGGCAAAAGAAAAATGCAGAGAGGTTTTAAGGTAGTGGGATTTTGGAAATTGCGATTGTTGGGGAAACCACAACAGGAGTTACTAAATTAATAGAAAGTCAACTACTTCAGACTGTCAGTATTTTAGATTCTTCTCTTTGTGGATCCTTTCCAGATTAAAACATGAGTCTCTGTGAAGTGGATTCCCTCTAGTTTTGAATATCTCTTCAGCAAACATCCCAGATGCTGAGAGGAGGAGGGGCTGACTCCTCTTAACTCTGTTAAGGAGAAAGTTGTCAGAAGTTTTGGTAGGTAAAAACAAGCTGTGTTTCCAGAGCCAGGCTAGAAAGGTAATTTAACCTGCCCCTAAGAGCTGTACTCCATCACCCAGTGCTGCTGTGTCCTTGTGTGCATCAATACTGGATATGCTGAGGGCATTTCTTGGAAGGTTTTCTTAGTTATTGTTAAGTGAAGGAGTCAAATATCCTTCCTGGCACTCATTAATTGTTACTTTCATGAAGAATGCAACATGACATTTTTACTGAGGTGCTGTGCCTTACTGGGGAGTGTGAACTGAGGAGTTTGAAACTGTGTTTTGTTGTTTTCAGACAAAGCGCCTTTGCCTGTGGGTCACTTTCTTCTTCTCCCAGCCCCCTTTTTTTTTTTTTTTCCTCCCTTGCAGTGAGTTAGTGATGTGTATCTTGGCATGAGCTCTTTCAGAACTTTAGACTTTTACGTAAATCTGAGTGACTTTACGTGCTTCTGTACCTTATAAACTTGGCTTTATGGTTATGTTGGCATAGGTGTATATATAAGTGCATATACATTATTACATGTATGCATAATATATATTACATATACGTATGCATGTGTATGTAACACATTATATATGTGTGTAACCAGAAAGATTTTAATTTCCTGTGTACCTAACAAACTAGACTTTTTATTGTACGATGAAATTTCATCTATTTTTTAACATTACTTTTTGACAACTCTTCTGAGGTCATATCCTCTGCAAGTAAAATGCTTGGGCTACATAAAAAATGAAGATAAGAGGTTGTTAGTTGCAGATTTGTTTGATAAATAAATTATGTAAGTTCTGTCAAAAAGTTGATAAATAGCAACTTTATAAAAGGAAACAGAATGTTTTTGATGCTTGCAACAGATGTCAGCTTCAACCCAGCACTGCTTACCTCTACTATTCTTGATGCATCTAAATCAGTATTCTAATAAAATTCTCTTTGGGGGAAAATATGTCTATTTTGTAAAAAAGTAAGAGCTAATAAAAGCTTCAGGCTAGCTGATGGGCTAATTCAGAGCACATTTAACACAAAGGTCATCATATGATCTCTGGTGGTGTTTGGTTGGGGTTTTTTCTTCACGTGTAACTTTCTGTTCTTTGCTGACTTGGCTCCTATCGATGGTCTAATATGACAGAGTTTGAGTTTGCAAGCTTTCTGCT
>VYZS01094800.1:64384-96761 GCA_013400695.1 Neodrepanis coruscans | reverse complement strand
GTTAGTGTTATATATATAATTATATATAATATTTATATCATATAATGTTCAGCATGGGACAAGGCCTCGTGTCTGTGCACCCCTGCAGTGCTGAGCTCCTTGTCATTCCTCTGCCTCCATTCCCACAGAACCAGCTTTCACAAAATACACCAAACATCTACTAAAATCAGGACTCTCCCAGTTTATTTTGAAATACTTGTTCAGGAGCATCACGGCTGTGCCAGGGTTGGGTTAGGGTTATTGCTGTGGATAGGTGTAGGTATAGGTGATTGCTGTGGAAAACGTGCCCCTAATTTATTCTGTATCTGATGCCACCTGGTTCAAAGGATCCACCTGTAGGTCAGTATGTTCCCCAGGTTATGGTGAGAGAGTCCATCCTGCTCAGGCAAACACCTTTGACTGAATTATATTTACATTCTGTTCTGGTCTCTCCCCCTGCTCATCCAAACACATTCCAGGTTTTGTGGGGTTCACACAGAATTACACACTGAATTAACAAAGACCATAGAGGTCATCAAGTCCAACCTATGACCTAACTTCTTCATGGCAAAATGTCGTTTTAGTGATTTTTGAGCAAGAGAAACACAACATCAAAAGTCAGGACACAAAGGGACTAAGTAATTGGAAATCATAGCATTTCATCCAAAGGAAAATAAAAAAAAAAAAAAAAAAAAAGAAAACCACCAGGACAAATATTTATATGCCATTTGTTAGAGGATTCCTTTTCTTCTCAGACATGAAGTAGTCGATGTAAGACAAACATGCTGGGAGCTGCTACCCATGTTGGTTCCTTGTTGTGCTCAGGATGGCAGGGAAAAAAAAAAAAAAGCTGTATGACTCATTGTTCTCCAAGGATGCTGCTTCCCCTGCAGATATTTACAGGTTGTTTTTTAGGAAAACTTGGAGGTTACAGACTGCCCACTGAATTTCCATTTTTATGGCAGGGTCATATTATTACTGCATAATTCATAATGTAATCACACAGGTCTGCTTTTGATGTTTGATTAAAGAAAAAAACGCATCACGTACTCTAAAATTATTATGTTTTTTAGGACAGAGCTTTAAGAAAGTCACAGAATCATTAAGGTTGGAAAAGACCTCTGAGATCATCGTGACCAACTTTTAACCCATCCCCACCCTGTCCCCCACCCCAGAGCACTGAGTGTCACATCCAGTCCTTCCTTGGACACCTCCAGGGATGGGGATTCCAAACCTCCCTGGGCAGCCCCTTCCAATATTTAACAACCTTTTCCATGAAGAAATTCTTCCTGATGTCCAACTTGGACCTCCCCAGGAATGATACAACCTGACTGGTGTTCTCCAGCCCCATGGCCCAGCTGAGACTGGAAGGTGATGATATCCCCTCCTGTGAACAGTCTCCCCTTTTCCATTTCTAGAAATGTGGCTGTTGGTCTTGAAGAGCTCTGGAGCTTCTTTGGAGCAGGAACCTGACATTTTGTACTGAAATAGCCTAAAAACAGCCTCCGGGTCACGCTGTCACTTCAAAAACGAACACATCAAACATTTAACACCTGGTACGTGTTACATTCAAAACTAAAAGTTATTTCTATTTGGAAAGTGTTCCAAAGCTTGACAATGTTTCCCACATATTTGTACTGCCTTCCAACTAGAAATATTTGGAAAATAGTAGGGAAATGTGTGTGTTTGTCAGGAGGGAAAGCTCACTCTGCAAAAGCCTGAAGACATGTCTGGAAGCAATGTTTTCCCAAATAAAATTAAATTATTTGAATTCTTGCTTTTCTAAGAAAGTTGAAATTAAATGAAATGTTATTTTCCTAATAATAATGCTTTTGTCAAAATTTTCTCACACCTATTAAGGATGGAGCAGAGAGGAGGGAGAAACAATTTGCTTTTCCTATTCCTCTAGAGAATAAACCAAAAGACTGTAGAAAATTACATTAAACCAATGAAAATTGTCTTAGAATTGCAAAGTTGAAGCTTAGGAAATGAGGGAACTGAGGCTCCTGTTTGATTTCATTCATCTTGTAGGCCTGAGCTGTCCTTGCCACAGATCTTGTTTTCTTTTCCATCACCTGTTGGGTTGTTATTGACACAGGGCCAAGTATGCACCAACCACATCCATGTTTCTGCTGTAGGAATTCCGGGAGCTGACAGCACAGGAATAATTCCCTGTGTAAAGCAGAAGGAATGCTGCTCTGGGCTCATGTCTCCAGCTGTTCCCTGTTCATTATTCCTTTAACCTGGGTGTCTGCAGTTGTGTATTTACACTGTGCTGTCAGTCTCAGCACGGAGCTGGGATATTTCCAGGGGAGCCATGGCAGACATGGCTCAATGGCTGGTGTAAAAACCTTTTGTACAGGCTTTTTTCATAGGACTGAACAGATCTGTGGTGAAAACTCAGCAAAACAGCATCTGGAAGGCCAGTGGGAAGTGAGGGGAAAGGGAAGAACATTTACTGCATGTGAATAAATTGTTGGCTGAGAGATGAGTATCTCTCAGACTGGCAGCTTCTGCCCTCAGCACTGACCTGACAAAGCTCAGTGCTCTGATCCAGAATCCATGATTTCTAGTCCTGTTGCTGCAGATGAGGTCAGTGTATGGCTCGTGGTACCATGGAATCATAGCATGGTTTGGGTTGGAAAGGAATTTAAATCCCATCCAGTGCCACCCCCTGCCGTGGGCAGGGACACCTCCCACTGTCCCAGGTTGCTCCAACCTGGTCTTGGACACTTCCAGGGATGGGGCATCCACAGCTTCTCTGGGGACCCTGTGCCAGGGCCTCTCCACCCTCCTAAGGAAGAATTTCTTCCCAATATCCCATCTAACCCTGTCCCCTGTCAGTGTCAAGCTATTCCCACTTGTCACTCCATGGTCTTATAAATAGTCTCTCCATCAACTTATAAATAGTCTCTCCATGTTCCTTGCAGGTTCCCTCCAGGTACTGGGAGACCACAATTAGGTCACCCCAAAGCTTCTCTTCTCCAGGCTGAACAATCCCAATTCCCTCAGCCTTTCCTCACAGCAGAGCTGCTCCATCCTTCTGATCATCCTGGTGCCTCCTCTGGATTTGCTCCAAAATCTGTGCTGGTGTCCCAGGGCTGGAGGCAGCTCTGCAGGGTTAATGTCAAGTGAGCTCTGGAAGCTTCCCTAGAAGTTTTAGCATTTGTGGTCTCAACAGCGAGAAAAACAAAAAGAATGTTGCTAAAATTATCCCTTGTGTTATAACCCAGTGGGAATGTCTGGGGGGAGCCGTGGTGGGTGGTGGGAGCTCCCACAGGGGGTTAATGTGCCCCCTCTCACCTACTGGGGTCTCCGTGGTGGATTAAACAAACTCCAGAAAATGTCAGCTTCGACTGAATAAACAACCTGTGTTTGAACACCGTTGGCTGAATAAACGCCTGGTCTGATGGCAGCTGCTGGAGAAGGGTTCTGTCAACACCAGTAACACTCCAGGTTGTAAACACAGAGATCTGGGGCTGTCCTATCAGCATTTATCAGGTTATGGATTTTTCCTGTATTAAGAGGGAATATAAAAGAGGCAGTGAGGATGCAGGGCAGTTCAAGAGACACATGGTGAGGAGCAGGACACGTGGGGTTGCCTTTGTCAGGTAAGATCTGGTGCTCACATTGGCCTGTACTCTTTGTCTCTCCTCCAGGAAAGTCACCTGTGGGCTTTTATGGACAGTTGTAAATGTGTGTTTGAGAACTTTGGAGAGATGTCCCTCATGTTTGAAGCTTGTCTGTAAGGAAAGAAATGAACATTTTTTTTCCTAAGCCATTAATAAGCCTGTTTATAGGATAGCCATTCAGGTACCCCTACCTGATCTCCAGGAAATGCTCTGAAAGCTAATTAACTAATTAACTAGAGCAAATCCACCATTAGGTATTCAGGGAAGGCAATGCTGGCAAGAACCATCAAGGAGGGCAAACAATGAAGCAGATGGACAGTTCTGCAGGTGACTCTGGGATTGACAGTGGGAAAAAGGTTTCAATGCAAGGGAGTTTTGCCATTTATTTGGCCAGAGCCAGGATTCCACCTTGAGCTTTTGAGGCCAACAGGGACCATGGAAGTACCTCTTGAGAAATCTGTGAAGTGCAAGGTAGAACTGCTCACTTGAGATGCAAAACCATGGAAGAAAAGAGTTCTGGGATGCAAAAACAGGAAGATTGGATGAAGGTGGCCTCTGATTATGACCATCCAACCCTTTTACTGGTGTGTTTTTTCTTGTTCCTCATGAAGGTAAAGAAAAAGTTACACTGTGCCCTCAGTCTGAGGCTGAGAAAGGGTAGTTGGAACATAATCATTCTTCTCTGTACTGTGATACAAATGGGATTTGTGGTACAAATTTGGTTCTTATTTCTAGGACTGACAATACACAGCTCTTTATTGGCCCACAAAAAAGTAAAAATAAATGGATGGGGGTTGTGCAGATGTAAGTGAATAATTCTTGGCAAAACCTGTACTTATATGCCTCTAATGCTACATCTTAAGGCATTTCACTCTTTCTCTTATTTCTAGTTAAACATTTTGCTTCACTTAATCTTTTTTTTATATGAGATCATTCTCAAATATTGCAACTTGGAAATGGCTTTCCTGGTGCTGTGTTTTTTTCCTAATTTTCTTAAAGGTTCTTGAGTGTCATAAATATTATTTCTATAGTTGAGCAAAAAATGGATGAGAATTTCTGTGGCCTCAGTGCTTTGCTGCTGTTGTACTATGTCCTTCTTGATGCAAAGCTCAGCTGAGGAATGTTTTCCTCTTTAACTGACTCTTTTTCTCTTCACACACACACAGGTCTCATTGCTGAAACTTGCAGCAGGTTTTAAAGGCAGCCAAGAAAGAACCTTAATGGCTCTCCTGGAAGTCATTCAAAAACCACTCCCCCTGACTGCATTGGACACTGTAAGGCCCCAAAAGCCATTTCCAGGGAGGAATAAGGTAAGGGATGATAATTGGGATGCTGAAAGCCTGCATCAGGAATGCTTTTGGAAGGTGACATGAAAACTGTGAAGTGTAACTTTTTCCCATACAAAAAAAAGGTAATGAAATCCTAAATTTCCAGGGTCAGTTCTCTCCTGTGTTAGTTCGGGCCCAGATGTTGGATCCTGTTCTGTGGCTTCCCAGATATTCTGGGACCCAGGCATTAGGTTAATTATTCCCCAAGATGTGAGAATGATCTGCCTTATGCTAAAAAAGACTAATAATGGAAAAAAATATTTCAAACTCCAGCAAAAACTGGCTCTGTGTGCCCCCTGCTGAAGATCTCGTCCCCATTAATCCAGCTTGGGCACCCTGTCCCTCCTGCCAGGTTTTCCCTGTTCTCCTTCAGCAAAGGACAATTGTCCTGCTGCCTCAGCAAGTGACTGTTTGCCATCCATGTGTCTCAGAATGTGAGGTGCTTTTTACATTTTCTTACTTTTCCTATTCTAATAAATCCAGCCTTGATCAAATCATCCCACCAAGCTACCAGGAGTCTTTATTTATTACCCATATGGACCAGACAATGCTCCACCAAAATACACTGAAATCACAGCCTATTCCCTCTAGGAATAGTCTAGTTCCTGCTCAAATCTGAGTTCTTAAGCACTATTTTAGGCTTCTTCCTTTCAGGATCACCTTAACTTTAAGCTCCTGAATGACTTGATTTGAGGAATTTTTTTTCCCTTCAGGTGAATTGTTCTCACCTTTGATTTAATCATTAATCTACTGCACCCAAACTTTTTCAGGACACAACCCCTTAAATTATTGCTGCAAAAGCTCCACTACAAGGTTACTTTTGCCCCTCAGGTCACACTCTTTTGCAGGTTTATTAACAACGTGAGCTCAGGAACACTTAACGAGTCAATCATTAACTCAATATTAGAACGTGAGCCACCTCTGTGGAAATGACTGTCTGGGGTAGGACAGCCCAAAAGGTGGGATAGAAAGGGGTTTCAGGCAGGACACAAGTGTTACAGTGGGTTGTATTCTCAGATTTCTGGATGTGAAGGCTCATCTTGAGCAGCTTGTGGTGCCCTTCATTGGTCCTTGGGCCCATCCACCTCCTGCTCTGCAGCACAGGAATCCCCAGCAATTTCCAACACCAGGAGTTTATAAATTTCCTGTTTGACTTTGCCCTGCTCTTGCCTTTCCCTTTGTTCCTGACTCCACCTTTGAGCTGGGCATGTTACAGTGGAGTTCTTTGCTTTGGTACAGTCAACCTTTCCTGGGCATCCTGATTGTGGGGAGGGACAACTGGGACAGCTCATCTCTCCTCTGCCAGAGGTCTGGATGCTGGATATCATTCAGCAGTGATGGGAATGATCTCCATCTCTTGTAAAAGGGAGCATAACAACCCAAATCATCCCAGAATTCTGCAACTTGGGGTGTGGGGAAAGTGAATCTATAGGAAAAACAGGCTGGGGTTTTACTGCCTGATCCTGATTCTGACTGGCACAAACCTTTGGGGGTGTTTTTGGTCTGTTTGAGCTCCAGATGAAAAAATGATGATTATTCTCTCTTCATACACCTCCTGGTCCAGGCAAGTGTCTTTATTCTGCAAGTGGCAAAGAAAAGAGATATTCTTTTCATTTTGCATACAAGGAGGTTCCTTGGTGGAAAAGGAATTGTTCCCTTGGACTTTTTTTCATCTCTGTGTCCTTAAAATTTGCTTTTACCATGTGTTATCCTCTGCCCAACTTTGCTGCCTCTATGCTATTGTTTCCTCATGCCCTTTACAGTGACTCCCAGTATTCAGGTTCTAGTTGAAAGCTTCCTGCTAAATCTGAGAGCCTGGAATGCCCTTGAATGAGCATTTCTGCACCTCTGGGAGAAGTGTCCTGGTGCCATATGGGCTTTAAAATCAAGGCAAACTCTTTGTTCATGCACTTCATCTTTATAAACCTGTGGAGACTGTGTTTCTTAGCTCAGCCTTACAGAGCTCTGTATCCTCCTGGTGTTCTTGCTACATTCTCAAGACTCATTCTTTCCCCTTGGGGAAAAAACCTCTGCCCACTGTGTTGCCATCAGCTGAAGAGGTAAATATAAAACACTTCTCAAAATGTTGGCTCCTCTGCTCTCTGTTGTTGTTGCTCTCTGCTGTGCTTGAAGCTGTACTACCTCCATTAACTACTTACTTGTTTCTTACAACTCTTGCTTCCTAAAAGATTCAAGTCTGTCTCCCTAACGTTGTTCCTACGATCTTAAACAGGAAGAATTATTCAACAGTACAAATTTATAGAAGCAATGAACCCATGCAAGCAGTTGACTGGTGTTCCTTGAGTGGGATACTTGCAGCAGCAGAAGAGGTGGAAAAAATATTATGACCTTCTGCCATGGTGACTGAATGTAGAAACATTCTGCATTCCAAATTGGAGTGGATACAAAGAGCAGAACCTCCTCAAGGGAAGTCTCTCCTCTTCAGCTGCTGCTGAGATCTTTGAGCTGAGGCACTTGTGCCACAGTGCATTAAAGACATTACTTAAAGGTATTGCATTTCCGTATTGTCATGAGTTTAGAGTGGTTTACTGCAGCTGAGAGATTCTTAGGAACCTCCAAGGGGAAAAAACCATCTTAAGCTGCACCAGGTCCTACTGATAGAACAGCAGGTGTCCCCATGGCTATGGTTGAGCTGAGAGCTGTCGAGAGCTGTTGTCACTGTTTGGGGGGTTTTGCCACCTTTATTTTTTTTTTAATTTGCCATCTTTTTCTTTTCCCATTTTCCTCTTCCCTCTGGCTCTACCAGAGGACTCACTTACAATGCCTTCTCCACATTCAGTGGAGCACCAGTTGTGGGTACAGTGACCATCCTTCAAGCCATGTGGGATTTTGTTTTTTACATGCTGCAAATGGCACATGGATTACTGATGAATCCCTCACTTTGGATGGCAAGAATGAAGTAGTCCCTTCAACTCCTCATGACACAGGCATTTGTTAATGATTATATTTCCTCAAGACCTGATTTCATTAAACGGCATCTCCACACACTCTGTGCCCATTCTCATTAGAACAGTGATTTTTGAGCTCTTTATAACGACTTCAGCAATGTTCCCATGGTGATGCTGGTCCCCTGGGAACTGCCATGTGAGCAGGAGGCTGCATGGACCTGTCTGTAAAGGCTCATGCTGCTGCTGGGATCTTCAAATCCCCTCAGCCAAGAGCTCCTTTCCCAGGTGTGCCCAGGGAGCAGGATAGGACCCTCATCAGGTCCCTGGGAGTCTCCCTGCCCATCTCCCTCTGTGCTCTTCTGTGTGTGAGATGAGTGTTTTATGTATAATTCTTATCTTTAAAATGTGGCATAAGTGCATTTGCCTTTGCCAGGATGGGAGGAAAGGGCCTCCAGTTGTGGCAGGGGAGGTTTAGATTAGTTATTAGGGAAAATATTTTCATGGAAAGGGTTGTAAAGCGTTGGAATGGATTGCTCAAGGCAGTGGTGGAGTCATCATCCCCCGAAGTGTTCAAAAACTGTGTGGATGTGCGCTTGAGGACACGGTTTAGTGGTGAACATGATGGTGTTGGGCTGACAGTTGTAGTTGATGATCTTTAAGACCTTTTCCAACCTTAGCAATTCCATGATTCCATGATTTTATCGCATAACCAAACACTGTCTGTGTAAAACCAAACTTGCTCAGTCCATTCCAGGATGTCCATTGTCAGGAGGGTGACAGGAAATTGTCATCGGCTGAAGTCCCACTGAATTGTGTTGCCCAAAAAGCTACAAACCCCTCACCATTCTCAGCTGCTGGAGTCATTCTATAACCTCCAGTAGCATTTGCTGTCTCTCTTTTAGAGTTGTCTTATCACTGATTGAAAAGATTTAGTGGGAAAAGAGTCAGGAGCTCGGTGATCATTGCACATACACCAAAATCTTGCACTGTAAGGGGCTGTGGAGGCTCAGGCTCCACCAGCAGCACCAAGGACCCAAAGCTGACCAAATGTTTTCTGTGCTTTTCTTACTTGTGCTTTGCTTGAGTAATCAGGACAATTCTCTGTTAGGCATAAAATGAAAGTAAATGATTAGAATAAAGATGTGCTGAGCTACTTGACAAGGCTTGAGTACAGGGTACAGAATCTGTGGGTGTTTGGCACAGCCCCAGCACTGCAGATATTTTAGCTCCTGCTTATTTTTGATTCTGTTCAAATATGACTTACCTTAAAAAAAAAATTAACTGCAAAGCATCTGCTGTTACACAACAGATATTCATGATGGAAAGATGGCATGAGAAAGATCTAGGCATGAGCTGGTGGGCTCCAGGGGTGGTCTGAATTACCCAGGCTTCAGCTCCTTCTGGAGTGCCAGTCACTGCTTGTGTACAGGGTGGTTTGGTCTATCACATCACCCTCTTGCAGAGAAGAAACTCCCAGAAAGGCTCTGAAGAGGCACAGCCACACTGTCACTGGCTCCTCTCACAGTCCTCTGTGAACTTCAAAAGCAACCAAGATGGGGTGCTGAGGAAAACAATACTATTCCCAAAGAGATTTACACATGGAAATCCTTCCTAGGGACAAAGCAGCAGAGCACCTGTAGTACATCTCTTCCACTTCAGCAGGCAGTCCCCAAATTCCTTTTCTCAGGACCCCTGCAAGATGACACAGTGATCAGATCTTGATCAGAGCTCAGGGAGTGTTTGGACAATGCTCAGGGACAGGGTGGGATTTTTGGGGTGTCTGTGCAGGGCCAGGAGTTGGACTGGTCCATCCTGCCCATTCCAGGATACATTTTAATGCAGATAATCCAGAGGCATTCCTGGATCCTTTTCCAGGACCATGCAGTGAGTCTGGTGGCAGCAGAAACAATCCCCAGGGTTGCCTAGATAAGTTTTAAGTCTATCTCCAAACTTTGTTTCCCAGGCTACACCCAGGCTGCAGCCATCACATCCGGACCAAGAAGAAGGAATGACTCTGGTGTGTGGGCTGTTAAGTATCCATGCAGGAACAGAGACGAGGGAGAAAAGGGTTGGGATAGTGAGTGCTCACAGCCAGCTGGGATCAGCGGAAGTGAGGAATCCCTTAAAAAAGGAGCTGCAGCATCAAAACATTGTTTTTCACTTCATAAATTCAGCTCAAGGATGTCTGTAGTGTCACTTGTCCTGAAGATTGAGATTCACAGGGTTTGATCACAGCCTCAAACCTGCCAGAGCTCCAGGAGCATTTGGATAATGCTCTCAGGGACATGGTGGGATTGCTGGGGTTAGGGTTAACCTAACCATAACCCGAACCCTTTTCTGTGCGGGGCCAGGAGTTGGACTTGGATGATCCTTGGGGGTCCCTTTCAATATCCCTCAGGATATTCTGTGATTCCTGTGCCACATCCTGGGGTGCTGATGTCTGTAGCAGAGGGATCTGTCTCTGAACCCCAGGCAATGCCAAACACCAAGAGCAGCACAAGCAGAATAAGGAAGGTGTTTCAGGGCAATACCAGAGCAGGGGAAGGGTGTACAAACAGTGTAACAGAGCCAACAAGCTGCAGTTTGGTGGTTTTCCTGCCTTTAGGAAGCACAATTCTGGAAAAAAATGGCTTTAAGTGTTCCCAGTGCTGCAGTGGGGTGATAACCTGAGCCCTGCAGACCTTCACAGCTATTGCCTGGGAGCTGTCAGATGACAAGTGCAGTGGTGGTGACAGGAGATGCTGAAGAGGAATAGTGACAATGATGGGCATTTTCATGAAAGGAAAGACCTACATCCCTTTCATAATGAGAAAAACTCTTCAGTGTAGCCCACACATGTTTCAGAGGCAGCTGCTTTGCCAATTCACAAGCCAAAATGTTCTCTCAGTCCACACCTACTGAACAATGCCAGTGGTGGGAATTAAGAGAAGGTTACATTTTGGTTCGTAGACCTTTTGGAAAGTGGGATAAACAACAATCTTTATGCCCTTGGGAGGAAAAAAAAAGTGCCAGCAGGTTTGTAATATGAGAGTGCTTTACATGGTGTATTTTCACAGCTGTCTTATCAGTTTCCTAAAATGAATCAGGGTGGAGCAAACAGTTTAGGAATGTCATGAAAAAAGGATTTGGAGCTTTGCTGTGGTTCATGATAATGATGCCCCCTTGGGATCCATCAGAGTTGGAAGATCCTCCTGGAGATAGGGATAATGCTTTTAAAATATTCTCACACCAAATTCAGCAGCTGTTGTGTCTGAACTCTGGATAGAGGTGTCCTCTTCCCTTTTTATGGTGGTTTGACTTGGAGCTGGTTTTGGTGGCACTTACCCATTTCCTGCTGGGATTTAGCTCTGCAGAACATGCTGGTTTCTGTCACTGCCATTCGTGTCAGTGGGAGCTGAGGGACCTCAGAACTCTGTGGACCTGAGTGGTGGCTGGATCTTTGTTGAGCCCATCAGCTCTATCTAAACCAACCACTAAAGGTCAGGTTTTTTTCCCCAGTGAGGATAGTAGAACTTTGACTGGGTCAGGGTTCAGTGTCATAAACTAAAACCCAAAGACAGAGGGAAGGAAACATTTCAGTGCTGTCATGTCAGGTTCCTGTGCCATTTCCCTTCATCGGTGTTCAGGTAACAAAATAACTGCTCGGCCCAGTGCTCTCTTACAGTGCTTTGGATTTTGGTGTAGGAGAAAAATAAACCCAAATCCATAGTGATTTTCTGTTCAGGTGGCTCAGGGATGTGCTCTGCTGGAACAGGATCTGATGTGTTCCTGAGCTCTGCTCAGGGTTAATGCAATACATGGGACTCAGCTTGAACAGCTTCAATAAATATAATTTATTCCATCACCACTAAGAGGTACAGTGGATTTGACAGAAAAAAATCGAGTGAACTGAAGCTTTTTCCCATCATAAAAATGGCTACGCTTAAACTGTGCTCTTTAAAATAAAGGGTCTTGTATCAACTTCTCAAACTTCTGACAGATTTACTCTAAGCAGCCTCATTTATTTTTTTGCCTTTTAAAACATTTATTTTTGCTTCAGAAGTGGTGTTTTCCTGAAGATTTCCAGAGTCTGATTGTGGAGGTGAGTGATCTTACCTNAAAAAAACCCAACCAACCAACAACCAGCAAAGCTTTTCTAATTTTTCCAGCTATAAAAGTTGCAAGTGAGCCTTGTCCTGCCTATGTCTTGAGACCATCACAGTCCATATATAGTATCCTTCCAGAGTGCTGCAACATAAATTACAAAGGATAATGTGCTGGAATTTTAATTACTGGATGCAGACAAACTGGAAATGCAGTTTCCAGCTGCTGCCCATGTATCTTTATCTTGATCCAGGACTATAAACATCACATGTAATCCCAAATCCTTACAGTAGCCATTGCACACAGGCTATAAATAGCTGTGCCAGAGCTGCAGAATGTGGTGTGAAGCTTTTCCTACCCCAGTGACCCAGTGGGTCTGAGGCCCTCTGCAGCTTAACAGTGATTCCTGAACTCCAACAGACTGAGCTAAGATGGTCCTGGCACAGCTGAATGGGAAAATACCAAAAGCAGGTTTAGTGAATCTACAAATTTTGGTGTTTTTGGACTACAAAGAGCAAGATAATTCTGTGACATGAACAAAACAGAAGGTCCAATTACGAACAGTTTTGTTTGTTCACAGATGTGGGCTGTTCACCCTCTGATGGGGCACCTCAGAGGGCCAGAGGGGTGGTATTCAAGATGTTGTTTTGGTTACATACAACCACGAAAGGTCTTGCAGTGCTTCTCAAGAGAAAAATCATAGAGAGGTTAGGGTTGGAAGGGACATTAAAGCTCATCCAGTGCCACCCTCCTTCCACCATCCCAGTTTGCTCCAACTTGGCCTTGGACACTTCCAGTGGTGGAGCAGCCACAGCTTCCCTGGGCACCCTGTGCCGGGGCCTCCCCACCCTCACAGGGAAGGATTTCATCCCAATGTCTAATCCAGATTCACCCACTTTCAGTTTAAAGCAATTTTGTCTTGTTCTATCCCTCCCTGCCCTTGTAGGACGAGGAGGGTAAAGGCTTTAAACCAAAAGAAGACAGAACATGGTGAGGCTGGTATTGCTGGTAAATTATAATGTGCATAAACATCCTCTCTTTCAAAACTGCAATTAGAGTTTTACATACAATGTTCTTCTTTTAAGAACTGGTGTTTTCTATTAAACAGACACGGGACTGTGAACTGAATTGTGAGTGTTTGGTTGGTGGATTAAGGACTTTCCACTGCCTGTTTTGGAAAAGAAAATATGAGAAAGCATCAGGCAGCATTTGAAAATTTTAGGGTAGGAGGAAACACTGGCTAGAGAGGGGCTGTGATCATCCTACTGAAAAGCAGTGCTACCAAACCGACCTCCAATTTCCCATGGAACACAATTCCACAAGATCATTTGTTGTGCTGTTTTTGCTGAAAATTTTCTTGAGGACAGTGGGCAAGTACTTCCACTGAAGTCTCTGAATCCTTCAGGTCAGTCATGTCCTGCTCTGATAGATGTTGGGCACATGGCTTGTGGTTCATCATCTCTTGGCCAAATCCTTTTTAACTCCGTCTAAAATTGTGGCTTTTTCCTGCTCTCCCACCTGCTGTGGGGGAAGTGGGAATGGCTTTGAGCTGTTTCCTGTGCAGGGAGGACTGTCTGGTGTAGCTCTGAGTGTTCTGTGGCCTGTGGCACCAGCTCTTTGTTTCTACAGAGCTCTAAACATGTGTTTTCTCAACATCACAGGGAGTTTTGGGTTTGGGGTTTGTCTTCTGACGAGACACAGCTCAGCAAGCACAAAAACTTTTGTCTATTTTGGCTTCTGTTATTGAAGGAACCAGAATGTGAGTATTAATTCTGAGATTCCCAAAATTCACTTCCTTTCGTGTTGCCTGGTCATCTCCTTCCAAAACAGGTGTATACAAGAAAATAAAGCTATTTTTACTCATCCTATCACTCTTTCTGATTCTCTGGAGCTGTCAGCAAGCCCCAGTGTCAGCTGTTGTTCAGATGAAGGGTAATGCTGACATTAAAATGCAATGCTGCTGGTGGGAGAAGGGTCATAAAGCACACATTTATTTAGCTTTAGACAAACCACAGTCAGTTATCCCCAGCTCAAGGTGCTCTTGCCAGAAGTTCAAAAAATTAAATAAAACAGCCCGTGAAACAGCAATATCCCTTTCCTTCAGAAAAAAAAAATCAAATCTATTTCTAAGTCCCCAGGCTACACAAATAACTCTGCCTTTCATTAGTTACTGAGGTGATGGCAGGCCCTGTGTTCCTCCAGACTGCTGAAGGGTGAAGAAAATTAGTATCTCATATTTACAGGATTACACTGGAATATTTTCTCCACAGGCAAATATTTCTTAGATAACAAATATTCTAAGCAGTATTTATTTTTTATATGGTCACACTTAATAGAGCTCATCTAGGAGATGATCTGGTGGTACAGATGATTTAAGAGACTGCGTATTTTTGTAGCTTCCTGGAGGGATTCTGGCTATTTAAGAGACAACATCTTGTTTATTAGAGCCAAATTTTGTTTTTGCTCTTGTGCAAACTTCCGGGCAGTTTGGAGTACAAACACAAAGAGTTGATTGTGGTTTTATAGGAAGTTTTTGGCTCCCAGATTCACCCAAGAAGTGTTTGAAGGAGTGGTTGTAACAGGAAGATGTGGCAAGATGTGGATGTGACCAACAGGGAACTTGGACTGGATTTCTGATCCGAAGTTGTAATGGTGATCCTGAAACTCCCCCTCACACCTTCACACCTTAGTGGATCTTCAAAGATCCTAAATGCTACAGGTGATTGGTGCTGATATTCCTGAAATACCTGTAGCTGTGCTTGTGCACAGGCACAGACAGACCCTGGGCTGGGCACGTTGGTGCTGTATTTCTAAGGAAACGTGAATAGCTGGATCCAGGAGCTCAGCATTCCGTGTGTCCCAGAGCAAATTCCCTGTGTTCCAGTGGGATCTGGCTCCTTGCTAAACACAAGGGAGGCTGTCACTAGTGGAGAACATGATGATTTCTTCTCAGTTCTCTCCCCCAGGGACTTCAAACTCGACAAAGTTCCTTCTTGCCTCCTTGGGTTCTCCCTCAGAAGGTCCCACTTTATATTGGTACGTGGAACCAACGAGTGAAGCATCAATGCTCAAGAGTCCCATGTGCCTCAGGAGGTCCTAAAGCTCCAAACCCCATCAGGACGCACTTGGGGAACCTTTTTACACACCTGCCCATGTTCTTTGGTCATGGCCAGACATGGCAGAGTGGGAAAGAGGCCCTGAACAGCTCTGTGGGAATTCTCGCCTGTGACAAACACAAGGTTTAGATTGGGCACAAATAACTAAATGTTTAGACACTGTGGCTCCTCTCTTCCCGTGTGGAAGCTGGTTTTTGGCTGTTGTCTCATTTCCTTTGACGTCTTTCAGGTTGGGCATCAGGAAGAATTTCTTCATGGAAAGGGTTGTCAGGCCTTGGCAGGGGCTGCCCAGAGAGGTTTGGATTCCGCATCCCTGGAGGTGTCCAAGGAAGGACTGGATGTGACACTCAGTGACAAGGTGGGGAGGGGGCACAGCTTGGACTCAATGATCTTGAAGGTCTTTTCCACTCTTAATGATTCTGGGATTCTCAGCTCTATACTGGAAGCACCAAAACCTGCCTCCCTTTCACAAACCTATGCTTTGAAATCTGTTTTCTTAGGAATGATACAGATACAGATATAAGCAGTTGACATCAGTTCTGAGAATATTTTTCTTGTAGGTGGAACTATTATTCCTCCTTGCAACTGTAACTGTGCACAGTCAGTGATTTGCTATGCTAATAAGTTGCTGAAGGAAAAATGGGAATTATTCTGGCTACGAGATCCCCTCAGTACATGTGGTTTAAAAAGACTAAAGGGCAGCAGAAGATGAGCAGTTCCAGAAAGCACTTGTGCTGGAAGTAATGAGAGAGGCAGAAGGCTGCAGATTTAGAGGAAAATATTCCTGGAAGATTTCCCTACTGTCATTTGTTGTTTAAGTGCTGGTTGCACTGTCTGCTGTAGTGCTGCTCTCCTGTGAAGGCAAACCCTGTGACTGCACTGACAGATGATGGGGGGTGATATATCTGCACTCACTCTGATCCAAGCTCAATTCCAGAAACTTGGCACCTTGTTCATCAGTTCTGCTACAAACACACATAAAACTCAACTCAGTGCTACTGTTCTTATTGACATTTCCCAGGTAGGTTTCTTTCTATTGCAGTTTCTTTCTTATACAAGTCATTTTCTTGACTCACAGCTGAAGATTACCCTGTTGCTTAATTTATTTGGTGATTAATTTGGCACTGTGGGCAGATGTGATGTAAAGCTCTTAACCATTCCGGGGTGATGGAGGCAAACAATCTGCACCCAGGAGGTTTAATGAGGCAGCTATCCCAAGGGAGTGGAGATACTTTAATTTAATTAAAGGGAACATTTTGTACTGGACTAAAAAGATTATTTTCTTGAATAAGACATAAATATTAGTTTTCTTAAAGGGAAATAGCCAGATTTAAAAAACCAAACAAACAAATGTTTACCATATAGTTTTTGGGCAAATATAATGTTTTTAGTTTGATGACAGAACCAAATTTCTGTCAGCATTCACGTGCCCAATTAAGCAATGCTGAGATGCTGATTGGATTGCTGTTTTCAATGTGTTCCTCATGCTATTTGGGTAATTTAAATAAATGTTTATATTTTATTTAACAGGTAATACAACATTTCCTGTGTTCCTTTTGCCCTGGTCTTCAACTGTGTCTGATTTCTGTAGGGGAGGATGAGGTAAATGTTTTGGTTTCCAGGTATTATTCCCAGAAGTCTCCTTTTTAAAGTAGGAGCAGTGGGGTGTTGTCACAGCAGAGCTGTGCCCACATCTTTGGAGGTACCTGGAGCAGCACAAGGGCTCCAGGGCCATCCCATTCCAAAACCTCATGATGTGTCAGTGCCCAAACACCCATTTGGCAGCTCTGCCTGAGCGGTACCTGCAGGAACAGGTTCAGTCCTCAGAGGCAGCTCTGACACATCAGCCCAGCCAAAGGCTCTGACAAAGCCTGGAGCCACCAGAGCTGCCCCTGGGAAGAGTCTCCTGCTCCCTCCTTTGTAGGGCAGCCTTCCTGCAGCTCAGAGAACCATGGAATGGCTTGGGTTGGAAGGGACCTTGAAGATCATCTCATTCCACCCCCTGTCATGGACAGGGACACCTCCCACCATCCCAGGTGGCTCCAACCTGGCCTTGGACAGTTCCAGGGATGGGGCAGCCACAGCTTCTCTGGGCAACTTGCGCCAGGGCCTCCCCACCCTTATACGGATAATTTTCCCCTAATATCTATTTTAAACCAACTCTGCCAGTTTGAAGCCACTCCCCTTTGTCCTGTCACACCAGGCCCTTGTAAATATTCTCTTTCTTAGGAAACACTCCTAAGTTCCCTTCAGGTACTGAGAGGCCACAATCAGGTCACTCCAAAGCTTCTCTTCTCCAGGCTGATCAATCCCAATCCTCCCAGCAGAGCTGCTCCATCCCTCTGACCATCCCGGTTCCTCCTCCGGACTCTCTCCAGCAGCTCCATGTCCTTCCAGCGCTGTCATCCAAGGGCTGGAGGCAGCTCTGCAGGTGGGGTCTCACCTGAGAGGGGCAGGGCAGAACCGCCTCCCTCGGCCGACCCCAGGGCACGATCCCAGTGGGAGCGCACACGGCAGGGGCACACCCAGCCCCTCACACAGCCCCACCGCCCCGCTCCCCCATCCCGACGGATCCCGACCAAGTTTCTCCCGCTCGCCGAGCGCGGGTGCAGCTCCCCCGCTCCCGCCCGGCTGTGACCGCAGCGCATCCCCCGCTGCCTTCCGCGCCAGGTACGGGCGGGAATGGGAAAGGATGGGATGAGATGATCCAGGATGGGAAGCGATGGGAAGGGACCAGCACCCGCCCCCAGCGCAGGTCGCGCAGAGAGGAGCGCGCGTTCTGCACGGCCACACACCCTCATTGATGCAGGCACGACCACGCCCCCTCATTAATACAGCCGTGGCCACGCCCCTCCCGCGCTCCCAAGGAAGGGGGAGGGGGTGGCAGGAGCTGCGGGAGCGCGCAGGGAGCCGCTTCCCTTCCCCGCCCCGCCCTCCGCGCGCTCCCGTGAGCCGGCGGCGCGCCCGGAGCGACCGAGCGGAGGAGCCGGGGCGGGGAAGAGGAACGGAGCGGAGACGGGAGGGAGGGCAGGGGCGGGCACGGACGGACGGACCGAGCGACAGACGGAGGGACGGAGGGGGCGCTGCGGCGGGCGAGCGGTGAAGGAACCGCCGCGGCGCCGCCGGGGAGGGGCAAAACCGTCCGGCCCCCCCCGGCCCTTCCCTCCCCTCCCCTTCCCCTGCCCGTCCCCTCCTCTTCGGGCGCGCGTTCGCCCCGGCGGCGGCGGCGGCTCCGGGCGATGCGGTGAGAGAGAGAAGGAGGAGGGAGGGGAGAAGGGGAAGGAGGAGCAGCCGCGCTCGGAGAGGGGCCGCCGGGAGCCCCCCGCGCCAGGTAAGGGCCGGGCGAGTGTCCCCCCCGCGGGCACAGATTTGGGGGGGGGGGACACAAACACAGACACCCCGGGAGCGGGACACGCCCGGGGATATGTCGGTGTTTGGAGAGGTGGTATCGTGGTCAGACCCCGCCACGCCCCTGCCGGGGCCGGCTGGGGGGGTCTGTGCTCGCAGCCCCCCGCGCTGTCGGTGCCGAGCCAGCCTCGGGATGCGGCGGCGAGCGCTGGGAAAGGCGCGGTCGGTGCGAGTTCCCCCCCCAAATTCCATCCCTTTCCAAGGCGGGAGGCACAAGACCCGCCCGATGTGTGCGGTGCTGCCGCCGATCCATCGCCGAGGGGGGCGATCCCCCCGTGCTCGGCGAAGGTGCCGCAGGTATCGCGCACGTGAAGCGGACACACCCCGCCTTAAACCCGCACCTAAACCCGCACGTCCCCGGGGGGGGCTGAGCGGAGCCCAACGCCACACCGCATCCCTCGGGACACGCGTGGGTGGGTTGTTTGGGGGGGCTCACACGTGTGGAAAAAAAAAGCCGTGCGAGATGATGAGGCAGAGGGAGCTTGGAGGGGTGTTCTGCCGGGGAAAGGGCGGCTCTCCATCCCTGTGTGTGCTGGGAAGTTGAGGGGCTGGAGGGTGATGGATGCATCGCTGTGGGTTTTGCACAGGTAGAGATATTTCGTTTTTTCGAGCGCTGTCTGGTGGATTTCAGTAAATGATGGAGGGGTAATTAGCGCGGCGTAGCTACAGCGGAGGAGAGAGAAGGCAAATTAAGGTTGGGTTGGGAGGAGAAGAGGAAAATCCAGCGAACAACAACATGGCCAGGAGACCCTGCTGGCAGCGCTGCTCAGGCTGAGCCTGCAGTGACTCCTGCAGAAGGCTCCAGGTTGGGTGTTGTCTGTTTTCCTGATTTTAACCCTCCAAACGTAAATACCAAACCTAAAGGACCCGTGGCTGGGGTGTGATTTGAAAAGGGAAAAGGAGCTGGTGTGTTAAGTGGCTTTTGGTGGGAGCCTTTGGTAGAGTGCTGGCTGCGGTCACATGAGGCTTTTTCTGGGTGGTGAGAGACACCTGAGATCGTGGGTGGTTGGTGTGGAGGAATGTTTGTCTAGGAAATGCGGGATGGACCTGCTGTGGAATTGGGAAAATACCATATATTGCAACTTGCCATAGTCAAAATCTCGTTTTTTTGGCTCTGCAGACAACTATCAGGGTGGGGAAAATCCCCCAGTGCTCAGGCAAAGATTTTAAACAGTTTGAGGTCTGTGGCCATGAGGACTTTGGGGCTTCTGAGGAAATAAACTTAGTATTGTGCTTCTTTGTAGTAACTCATGCTAAGGGCATCATGAATTCAAGAGACTCCGAATTTACCCCAATTTTATTGGTGTGGTGGGAGTGGCAGGGTCATGTCGTGTTTGGATCTTGGCTGTAGCCATGGAACATTGGAGCAGACTGGGCTGCAGTGGAGACTTGTAATTAGTGTGAATTACAGGTTACATGTTCAGTGTAACTGAATGACTAATATAATTTTAGAAAATAAACTCCTTATCAGTATTGGTTGTGTTGGAACAATTCCTGTCGTGGTCTCATCTTTCTGTCTTTCCATTGGTTTTCCTGTGTGAGCTTCTGGTTTGTTTTTAGTTGAAGTGCATATTCTGAACCAAAATCTGTCTTTTAAGGTATTTCCTATCATTTCAGGTTACATACACTAGATTTACTTTCAATTAAGCCTTTAGAAACCAGGGGTATATGTGTTAAGGTTGAGAAATCCATGGGCACACCTGGTATGCGCAGGGAATTTTTAAAAGGTGAATTTTTTAATGCATTACAGACAAGCATCTGTAACTTCCTGCTTGCAAATTCTCATTTATTAATATTAATGACTGTAAATGCAAATGGTCTGAGGCCCAAATGTGTATCACACACAGCATTATGCACTGTACTCCGAGTTCTAGGTTTGGGTTTATATATATGTTTCCAGAAGAACATTTGAGTGCAAGGCCTGCTTTGTGATGTATTTAAATTATTTTTAATACATAGTCATTAGTTTATAATCTTATATTTTCTTTAGTTTCAGGACGTTTGTTAACACTGGTGGTAGTAGATCTTTGTTTATTAGGTAGAAAAAGGAAAACAATAAGAAGGAAGACAGAAAACTCTTAAAACAACATTCAAAAATAAAAATGGATCTGTGACCCATCCCAAATTTGTGTGTGGCTTTTCTCATTAAAAAGAGGGGAGGATTATGTCCCTTAATGTTTTATCAGGTTTACCTTTGCTAAAGGTGGTTTAACCTCCATCAGCTGAGAGGCTGCTCATCTTATCTTGTGCAGCATTAAATATTTTACTTTAAAATCAAAAAATCCCCATTTCTTGTCTCTTTGGTGTATACACATTGATTCTTTTCCTTTCAGCTTTTGAGGCTGAATTTCCTTTGTAGCAGCCATGGCAAAATGATTCCCTTTGACATCTAGACAAGCAAATGGCTCTGAGGGTCGTTTCTTGCTGAGGCAAAGCTGATTTTTTTAAGAGCTGGTGCTGAATCAGTGGCCTCTCCTCCCTCCTCTCCCCCTCAGGACGTTGGGGCCCCTCTCTCGTGCCGTGTCAAACACTTGAGCAGCTGCTGGGTGAATGACAACTATTTATTTTGTGGAGTTCATTTCTGGCTGGATCAATAAACTGAACTTGACCTGCAGGAGTAGGAGAGGAAGTGACTGGGTCTGTCCTTGGTGGCAGCTGGGAGTGCTGAGTGCTTGGTGCCAGGTGGGAATATTGCCTGGGAATGGCACCTTTGGGTGGACAGGCTTTATTTATGTGTACACAGTCTCGGTGCATCATTGATTGTAATCCTCGTGCTCAGCTAATTTCAGGTTGTCTTGCTCGTTGTTTCCAAGGTGATCAATGTGTGCCAATCTCCAGGAATCCTTCCAGCATCCCTGGGACTTGCAGGAGGGCTGTGGTGACGTGGTGACATCTCCAGTGAGGGCTGTTCCCGAGGCCATCAGTGGGAGCAGAACTGAGCCCACTGGCTGTGTTTGACTCTTGTAGTTGATGTCTCCATCCAAAACATGGCCCTGTGTGAGGGAAATCAGCTCTGTCCCAGCCCAAACCAGCCCATTTGAACTTGGGAGATGGAGAACGTGCCTGTTGCACTCACTGGAGATAAATTTGTGTTTGGAGCTCACTGCTCCTGCAGATGTTTGATTTGAACTGGATTGCTCATCTCTGGTTTATTTGGCAGCTGGATTTTATGAGACAAGTTCCAGTTATGTTCCTTAGAATGATTCCAGCTCCATTCTTGTGTGGGGGTAAAATGCAGTTGTTTGGTTTACATTCATTTAAAAAGTAATTGCTTTAAAAGCAAACTGTACCTTTATTAGAGGAAGTAGAGCCTGTGATAAAAGGTTCTACTTTAACGATGAGGACACTCTAGAATTGAGCATGGAATTGGCTGTGGGATTCTGATGAGAGAGCAGAACTCATTTGCTGGGTTTTGGATAAAAATACTCTATATTTTGAGTGCTGTGGTAGTGGACTGTGGACTGTGGAATTTCAGATGTTCAGAAAGAGAAATCTTGGAATAATTTGTTGAGTTCCCTGAACATTCTGGATTTCTTCCTGGGTGGAATTTACTCCCTGTCTTCCCCAAATTCCTCAAATAACAGAATTCAGACTGTGGTGTGAGGAGCTCCATCTTGAAAAGTACTCTGTAAGAGAACAGAGAACATTACTAATTAATGATAAAACATAAAAAGTGCCGTGTGCTTGTTTGACTCAGGTTTGGGTTTGTGCCATGTTGTGTCATTGTTTGATTTCAAAGGACTCTTTACTTATTCATGGTTTTTATAAAACCTGTGTAATAGTTGGGTTTGTGTATGTTCTGCATAAAGCAACTCTTGCTCGATGTTTTGCTTTTTGCTGCTTCAGTCATTTTTATTATGATTTTATAAGTTTTTTTCCTGCTCTGAGGGGAGGGCTTATTTACTAAAAGTGCTGCTTTTTCAGAATTTGAAATCCTAGTGGCTTTTTTAAAATTTTTTTTTTTTTAAATTTCCCTTGTTCCCATCCTGTTGTTTTGCAAGGATGAGAATTACTTAGCTGTACCCAAGGAGTAAGGTGAGGTAGGAATCCCTCAGAGCCAATTTGGCAGAGGCACATGTAGATACTTGAGGATCCCGGTGAGTTCGTGTTACTATTCCTACATGGACAGGTCTCCACATGCCAGATCCGGGGCCCTGGTGCTTCTCAGGAACGGTGTTTGTGTGAGCAAATGGCAGGGAATCAATCTGGGAGAGTGGTGTTCTCTCCTGAACTGGCATCGCTGATGAAGGGGGTGATGAATCATCCGTGTTGACATTTCAGCTCTTCACCAGTATTTGTTATTTATCTGTCCTTTATGGAAAGAACATATTGGTGACTGGAGGAGCATCTTCCCCAGCAGCCTGGGAGCTCTGCAGAGCGAGGGCTGGGCTTGCTGTTGGTTTGGCTGTTCAGGGATTTGTTGGTGGAGCTCCTTCTTACTCATCGTTTCGGAGTTTTGGAGCGACTCGTTGCTCGTTAGTCGTTGGCTCGTCCTTAACGAGGAAGGACCGGGTGGTGTGTCCCGAGTGGGGACCCCGGGCTGGATGAATGATCCTTTCTTGCACCACAAGCAGCTCCATTCACAGGAGTTCCTGCAGAGTCATCTGATGGGTGTTTGTGACCTTGTTGTGCCGATCAAAGCAGAGCAGGGCTCAAAGCTCTGCTTGTTCCTCGCTGAGCTCTGTGTGTGCAAATACCAAACCTGTGTCTCCCCGCTCCCAGGACATGGGGTGGTGGAGACAGACTTTCCTGCTGCTCTTCCCTGAGGTTTTTTTTAAGCTGTACATTTATAATCATTTTTCCTTTAGAGTTGCTTGCAGGGGGGACTGTGGGTTGCAAGGACCTGGTGGTGGTTTGCAGTTATTTGTCTTTACATCCAGTTTTCCATATTTTCTGATTTTTCTGCCATTGGAGCAGCTGATTTGGTTTTCAGAGCCCAGTGGCACTTTGCATATTTTCAGTGTGTAAGACTTAAAACCTGAAGTTTGAATGAAATTCAGCTGAAGAGTTGAACTATATCTTTCACCCCAATCTGTAGGCAATATTTTTAAGATGAAAATATAGCTTGAGTTGAGGTAAAGCTCACAAATAACAGTGAATTGGGTAAATGTTGTTTTTCTCCAAGTTCCTGAGCTGGTGAATATTGAGTTGTCTTGTTTTTACTTACATCAGCTTTAATTGCTAATTTTAGTTGATTCATAGTGATCTCAGATTTGAGATTTGTAATATTAATAAAAAGTATTTTTAATAGGTGATTCCTTCTTTGCTATACAAGTGACATTGGAGCTTTGTTATTAATTAGGGAGGATGAGAAAAGAGATGGTTAATTTGTATTTGATGATGAGGAGCTTCCTGTTTACCTCCTTATTTTTAGATAAATATTTTGGGTGTTTATCTCCTTTCTCCCTTCATGCCTGTATGATTTCCAGGGCAGGTACAATCATATTTTATCAGATTGCTGCTATTTTTCTGTGTTCAGATTATTTAAGCAAAATACTTTTATAAGACGGTCAGGAGGAAACACCTCTGCTGCAATTTACATTTTTTAGGTGCCTTAATGAGCAAGGCTTATTTATGGGTGGGAATGGTTCCCTCCTTTTTCATGTGTTCTTTTTTTCAGCTGGCTCTCCTAAAAATTTGCTTTTCCTTCGTAGTTTGGATGAGAAACTCGATGAACAATGAATGAAACGGAGAAACCATCAGTGTATATAAAAAATATCAAAAGACAATGTAAAATACATTGTCCAGAATGGGGTTTGATAATCTGAAGTACCTTCAGTGCATTTTCCACCTTAAATTGCAGAGTAAGAAACTGATTGAGCTGGTCAAGTGTTGACTTAAATACTGGTAATAATATTTATATTTATATTTATAAATATATAAATAAAAATATATAAACATTACTGTATTTATATATAAATAAAAATATATATAAATATTTGTTATATATGTATTTATATAACATGGGCTCTGCTATGTTTGACATTTCCAGTGGGCTGCTTCTGTCTCAGTTTATGAAATACTATTTCCAGTGAAGTAAAGAAAAAGTACAAGGGAGACTGGGAGGAAACACTAAAGAGAAGCAAATGTGGATTTGATCCTTTCTGGAGGTATAAATGTTGGAAGATTTAGATTCTTTCTGCAGCTGTTAAAAGGAAACTGGTGCATTTGCTTTATTATTTTAGGGAAGGAAAAGAAAACAAGGCTGGGCTTTTATTGCTCTTTGAGGAAGTTTTACCTGCCTGTGCCATCACCCAGCTGGTGGTTCCTGCTGAAAGCGCCTGGTCTCTCATCTGTGCTGAGCCAGATGTCTGGGTGTAAAGGTAAAAAGAATAATCACATTTTACTGTGTTCCTCCTGGTGGGGTTGCCCTGAGATGACTCAGGAGGAGGTCCCAGTCCTCTTTGGTCCCACCAGTCTGGCACAGCAGATTCCAGTGCTGCTTTTTCCTGTCAGTAAAAATGAGCTGCTGCTCATTCTTTTTTCTTGGGTTGGATCTCATAAAATGGGCATTTTTAATGAAGAAATGTAGGAAAGTAAAGGAACACTGTGCAGCCAGTGTGCCGAGAACAATGAAGTGTGTATGTTCTGTGGTCAGTCCTTCTTATTTCCCTCTTTTGCCTTCCCATTCCCTCCCGTGGGATTATTCTGTGTCTAGAAACTATTTTTGATAGCAGGGTGCCCTTAATGTCCCAGATAATGACGAGAGGAGGCCGAGGAACAAGAAGATAAAGGTACAAAGTGCTTTTTGTGCAGCTGAGTTCCATGTTTTTAATGCTGAGAGACGCCAGTGGCTGTTCGACCAGGGCTGGGGGAGCCACTGGGGGTTGGAATTGGTCTGAAAAGTGATGTCCTGTCAGGCCTGAGCCTCCTGTGCCACTCCTGCTCCTCCAGGCTCCTTCAGAGCACCCTCATTCCTGGTCCCAGGGGCTCTGCTCCGTGGCTGCTGGAGCAGGTCTGGGAGCAGCAGTGCATAAAATTGGGATGGGCTCAGCCCAGGCTGTTCTACAGCAGCTGCACAGGAAAAAGTCTTCAGCAAAGGGCAAATCAATGGGCAAACAGAGGAACAACTTTGTGCCCTTCAGAGCTTTTATGGAATAGAATGTGGAGTGGCTCTGAGAGAGGGAAAACCAAAATAAAGCAGCTTGAGGGGTAGAGATCCGTGGTGTTTGGAGAAGGGAGGCCAAAGGAAATGTGTGTGTGTGGAACTTTTTTTGTGGGTTTTGTTGAGCTGAGCCTGTGAAGGGGTGCAAATGCACGTGGATTTTGTGATTTGAATGATGCAAATAAATGCTTGTCCCTGTGGAATTTGCTGGCTTACCCTGGATTGCAGGCCATGGTGTTCCTTATGTGGCTTCATTTTTAAGGATATTTGCAGAATGATGTGGCTCCAGGCAGATACTCTGTGCATGTAGCTGTGAGTTGCTTAATCAGTTACATTCTGTAGTTACTTAAGTTGGGCTCTAATGTTGTTTATCTTTCTAGCAGCTTTTGCAGTTCTAAGCAATCTTAGTTTAATAGATAATTTATATTTCATGAAGGGACAAATCTCCCATGTGCTTATCTAAAGGGTGGGGGGTTTTTTTTCCCCTCTTAGTCAAATGATTTTCCTCTTTAATTTTCAGTGTAAAATTTGATTAGAGGACCCTGACTCAATTTCCTGCTGCTTTTTATTGTGATAAACTCAGCTTCTCAGTTAGAACATTGGTGTTTGATGGAAATCTTTGTGAGCAGCTTTCCACTGGCACCAGCCTTTGGTTCCTGCCAAGACACCCCTTGGTTATTCTGTCTTCAGGAGTGGGGATTTACTGTAACAGGCACCATGGAAGAAAAAGGAATATTATTCTTTGAAGACTTAAGGTGTAATGGAGCTACATGTGCCCACCCTCTTTCTCTTCAGGCTGGTAATATCATCTCTGTCTTGATTTGAAGGACTGAAGGAGCTGCAGTGCTGACAGCAGGCAGAGCTGCTCCACCTCCTCAGCAGAGGTGGAAGGGACCATCTGGCACCATGTGGGTAGCACTTATCCCAAAAAGTAATAACAGTGGGAGTTCTTGCCAGTTACAAGTTGTGATCACAGGCCAAATGGTGTCGTTCTAAATCAGTGTACGTTTGCAGAGGGGAAGGAGATGCAGGGATTTATTTTTGCCAGCTTGAGAAGTATTTTCAGTCATGGGGGGCTCTGCTGAGGTTTTAGTTGCTGGCATTTGAGAGAAAGTGTGAGGGGAGTAAGTCAGGGGAGTATGGGCTGTGATGCTGCTAGACCAGCTCTCAGGCATTAAAAAAAAAGTTGGCTTTTTTGGGTATTACGTAAATCTCAACTTGGTTAGTCCACAAAACTGATGAGTTATGTTAAAGGGCTGTATAATGCACTGGTCTGTTGATTTGGTTTAGGCTTTGCCCTGTGGGAACAGAAAGATCTCAGTCCTTGGCACTGCTGAACTAGTCTGGAGCAAACTGCTGGTGTGAAATGATGAGAAAAACTTTGAGGTGAAAAATCCCCTGTTCCCTTTTGATATTTTTGTGTGAGAAATGGGACGTAGCATATTCAGAAGGGCCGTTGAAGGGATGCAGAGCTGGTTAACAGGTTGCTTAGTAACCTGGATGGAGGAATTGGGATGTGCTGGAAACCTGTGGATGTCAAAGGCTCTCAGGGGGCTGCAGGGGTAGGAAGAAAGGATCACACTCAAATGGGTCTTGTAAAATTTGGAAGCTTAGAATATGGACAGGTTAATTTCTTGGAGTTGATTTAGAATAAAAATGGGCAATAGTTTAAATACAGAAAAACAGGAGCAGTGCAAAGCTCTTTAACCAAAATGAAAAACATCATCAGAACGAGGGAAATTAAAAGGGAGTTGTGGGTTTGTGGCTGTTTTCAGACCTGGATTCTTGTTGCAGACTTGCTCAGACCCTGACAACACTATGTATCCATGTGGAGAAAATTCCTGCACAGACACAGATAAGTTTTCAAAGAAGGCTTTTGTTGGCCTTTATCAGGTTGTCTGGGTAGATGATGAAGCTGCTCTCGTGTACATTGTCTCTGCACAGAGACTTTGCCAGGATCTTCCCACCCCCAGCACAGCTGTAGCTGCAGGAATCCTCATAAAATATCTGAGCTTTGCTTCAGACTCTTGATTTCTTTGTGGACCTTTTTTTACTGCTGCTGCCTCTTGTAAATGTCCAGAAGCCAGCAAGCAAATTGAGTCAGTAAAGAGTCTGTCCAAGCCTCCTGAGTGCACCCATGGTCCTTGCACTGAGGCAGTTTTCCATGTGCTGCTGTAGTTTGGAACTTTGGGAACAGAGATCCACGTGGAAATCTGTGAGTACATGTGCAAATTTGTAAAGTGAGTTAACAAATGTTATTTAGGAAGTGCCTGCATGTGGGTGTTTAATCTGTTTACCAAATTATTGCTGTTAAAAAATAGAGTTTAAGTCAGATATGGAGGCACGGTTTTGGAATGGTCACCTCAATCAGATTTTTTTGGTGAAAAAAAGCTCTTGGGCAAACCAAATCTATGCTGTGATTTTTAGGTACCTGATGTACCCTTATCCTGAGTAGATGTGACTGTAGACTGTGTGTCCCCTAATGTTTCATGGTTACAATTAAAATTTTTTGTGAAAGAAAACTATTAGGGTTAACTTCAAACTCTTGCATTGCTTTTATCCTCGCAGCCAGGCAGCTTTGCAGTTGGAAAAGCAGATCAGGCCCCAGGAGGGGCTGGCTGTCACCCTCCCTGATGTTTTTAGGTGTCATGGGGCTGGTTTGGGGTGAAACCACAACACATTTTTGCGTTGTCAGGGCTTTTGACTCGAGCAAACCCACTGAAAATCAGATGCAAGTTAATGTTCCTCAGAAGTGGGGGTGAATAAAAAGCCTCTCCAAGTTTGGATAAAACCAAAGGTTAGATCATATGACATGAGCTTATTTAGCCATTCATCAAACAAAGCCCTCCAAGTGACGAGTCCTTCTGTACCATGTTTTACATGTGTGTGCTCTGGGTTGGGTTTTTTCCCTCAGTTAAAGAGTAAAATAATACTCAGAGTAATCCTGTGGTACTAATGCTCACCCCTGGAGCTGGGGGTAGAGTAGAGCTGAGTGTCTACGTGGGGATTTACCCTTCTCACATGTCACAGGCTGCCACCTGTGTTCCTGCATCCGAGACAGGAATATCTGCCTGGGATCCACAGGCCTGGAATCTGGGCGGCTTAAATCTCTCCTTGTCACCCGTCTGTCCTGCAAATCCCCAAGATTTATATCTGGTGGCAGTTTGCTCATGGTCTAGACACTTGTGCTGAACTTGTGTGTGAAGCCAGTCCTGCCTGCTCACGTTCAAGAAGTGTCTTTCTGTGTTGTATTAAGAGCTTATCCATATGCTGGGAGCTGGGAGTGCAGGAAGTCTGCTGGCAGCAAGCCCTGCTATTCCATATTCTGAGCTCTGTGGATAGTCAGGAAGAAAAAAAAAAAAAAACAAAAAACAAAAAAAAAACCCCTAGCATAAAGCATGACAAGTTGTTGACTGCTTGATTTCTAGATGAGTTTTGCAAAGAAAATGTGAATAAATATTAATGTGTGTAAGAAGTGGTGCCATGTGACTGGTTGTGGTGGGAGCTGCAGGGTGTGATTGAAGAGGTTGGTTTGGGGGAGAAGAGTCTCCACTTGAGCCTCTGTCCCTGTGGTTTGGGAGCAGAAATAGTGGCTGTAGTTGGAGCAGGTCAGAATGCCGTGAAAAACTGTGTATGTTTCATTTGGATGGTGAGTGTCCTTTGTCCTTTATAATTTATCATCAGAAAGAGCAGGTGGTTTTTGCAATTAATTTGGATCAGGTACTATTTTTGATACTTTGCCCTATTTTAGAACTTTATATGTGCAATACACAATGGTTTTTTTAATAGATTTTTTTACCTCCCAGAGACAACAATCATTTTGATTCCACATGTGTTGTATGTAGTGACTGTCGAGTTTTCTGTAAGAAACAAACTCCAAATCTCCTTGAAACTCTGGCTGGCAAAGCCATGGCTGTAACAAAGCACTTGTTTACTGACTGTCCAGCCTGGTGTTGTTGGTGGGATTTCCCAGAACTGGGCTGAACTTCCAAATGCTTTTAGTTTTCTGAGAACTTTTGTTCTGTGACACCAACATCAAATGGAAAATTCAGCTGAAATTTGTTCACTTGTCTCCATTTTTTTTTCTTCTTGATGTGGCTGGTTTACAATATTATTTGGGTGTTTTGACACTGAAAATGCTCATGAATGATAAAGCTGTAAACTGGTAATAATTAAGCCTTGACTAAAGGAATCCAAACGAATATCCCGTATTTTATAAGCATCAACAAAGGAATACATTCTTTTCTAACTCTGTGCAAAGGCAGAATATGATTCCATCACTTCAGTGTGTAATAGATGTGACTAAAACCAAGTTTATTTAAAAAAAAAAGCCCATAGTAACAGATATAATGTTAAAATAATAATAAAATAATCTTGGACACAACTTGGTGGTGTTTGGGCAGAATTAGCTCTTTGTTTGATGTAGTCTGTGCATGAAGGCAAACAGCATCATTTTCAGGTGTTCTGGAGGGCTTGTGTGTAGGAAGGAAAGTTCATTCTCAGCCTGGAATTATTTTGGATAATTCAAAGGAACTGCATAATCGTTATGTAGGAGGCCTTTTTGTATTTTTAAGATGCTCCATTACACACCATTAAACATAACTAAAAAAAGCCCAGAAAGTCCTTTGTGTCCGTGCTCCCTCTTGTAAAAATCCTCAGTTTCCACACCTGATGTCAAGTTGTTGCATCTGAAGTGCTCATGTTAATAAGAGTTGCTCTGATTTTATTCTATTTTTGGTAAAACAGGAATAGGAAATGATTATTGAAAGTATAAATACTTCATAAAATTGAATTTTATTATCTTCTTCCAAATAAGAAGCCACTTAAAATATTAATCACTCCACTTACATGTTTGCTGTGCCTAATTTGATGGAAAGATGCAATATTTACAGCTGGCTGCTTTTTAGATAGAGGAAAGCAGTCTCCAGGTTTCATCTTGTGTTATTTGTATTCCACTGTGAATTCCAGGTTTTCCTTTAGGAAATGGGGTTTATCTGTGTGCAGCTTCCTAGCAGGGTCAGCTAAACCACATGCAGAAATACTGTGGGCTAAAATACTGTGGAAATACTGTAAGAAAGCTCGGGAGAACCTGGTGTTTTTTCAACTGTGTTTAGTTTGTTTTGCTCTGCAGGTTGTGTTTACCCAGTGTAGGTATCAGATTGGGAGCTCTTGCTTTTGCACATTAGTCATTGGAGGAGTATCAGGTTGGTTTTCCTTCCTTTATTTGTGCTCTTCCTCCCCCTTCTCATCCTGCTGCTGTTTTATCTCTGGAGTTGTTAAATGGGAGGAGCAGGGCAAGGGATGGATCTCTGGTCCCTGTGGTGCTGCTGCTGCACAAACTCCAATGATTCCCCTTCTCCTCCTGTGTGCTGAGCTCTTCTGGAATCCAGCCTTTCACATGGAATGGAGTCTTCCACCTCTCCGTGCTTCTATGATTTTCTATCCTTCTTCTCATCAGTAGTGGGAAGGATTTAAGTGAATGATCACACACAGACCCTCCTTCCCACTTTTCCAAGCCTCCAGCTGAGCTTTTAAATCATTGAAACCAGCAAGAGCAGCCATGGAAAGGTGTTTCCACCTGGTCTCAAGACAATCCAGAATATGTGACAAGTAGGTGGAGGAGAAGTGATTCTTCTTCCATAGGGGCACCAGTCTGTGCTGGTGGGGAGCACTGGGAACCGTGGAGGGATGTGTTTGGTATTTGCAGTGTTGCCTTCAAAGCATCTTTGGCTGCCTGTCCTTCATCTTGTGAGCTCTCTCCCCCCCCAAAAAAAACAAGTCTGGTTGGCATCCCATTCCAAAGGGATCTGTTTTCTGGGAGCTCTGACTTCTGCCCTGTGTCTTTGAATAAGCTGAGGAATCTTTTTTCCAGGGTGGGAATCTCCATCTTTTTCCAGCATCGCTGGGCATCCTTCCCTCATGGAATGTCATGTTTGTGGTCCTGACCCTGGATCTGTGTGTGAGGGATCAACACATTCTGAGAGGAATGTTGTTTCCTTCTCCCTTCCTTGAGTTACAGGTGCAAGTCTGTACGTTCTCAGAAACTTGTGTTTCTCAGAACTGTCTTGTGCATCCTGAGGGTGAGGGAGGAGAGCTTAATTAGTCAGGGCAAAACTGAGAAAGAGAACAGCAACAAGATGTTCATAAATTTGAAAATACACTTCCTGAGTAGATAATTGCATGTAAATAAGTCTAATGGGAAGGGAGAACTTTGGTAATAGAGTCTCTTGAAAAGCTTGTGTGATAAAGGTCCCCAGTCTCCTGATGGAGAGGCTGGAGAGAACAAGAGCTGAGAGTTGAGACTGAATTGGTTGAGTGATTTAGAAGTCAGGCAGGATTTTGACACATTTATACCTATGCTATAAATGCCAGACAACATCCTGGGCAGAACAGGTCGTTGCACTTGGGGGGACTTGTCCAAGGCTGCAGCTGCTCTTTGTCCTTGGATGCATCATTATTGTCCTGTCGTGGCAGCTTGGGTTAAAAACGTTCAAAATAATTGTTTTACTGCTCAAAGAAACGTGAGGAAAAGAATTCTAATATTCTTTAGTATTATTTTCAGCAGGATTTGTGTGAGGGGCGGTGGGTAGGTGTGTTACTGAGCTGTGAGGATGTACTTGTGTATTTGAGATGAAAATTCCCTGATGTTACAGATGTATCGCTTTTATCTGCAAGGCAGAGGCTTGAGATTCATGCTGATTCACATTCCAGTTCATTTTTCTAGGCATCTTGGTAATAAAGATTCTATAGGTCTCTTCTGCTCCAAGCAGCGTCTTCTCAATGTATTTTTACTGGATTTTCACATCTGTAATTATTA
>VYZS01094800.1:0-48115 GCA_013400695.1 Neodrepanis coruscans | reverse complement strand
TGGATTTCCATCAAAGACAGTTGGAGAAGCCAAGAAAAGTGGGGGCATACCCGGAGGACAGGAGAGAGCACAAAGTGCAGGGGCTCTGGAGTTCCAGGGGTCAGTGCAGCATCTGTAGGAAAAACGGTCCAGAGAACTCCAAGAATTTAAGGAAGGGCCAGAGGGGATGGACAGATGGCCTTTCATTTCAAGCCCCCCGTCACAATTATTAGTGTTCAGGCCTTTGTGAAGGAACAAACATCCAGCAATTCATTTCTGTTCACATTCAATTGTTCTAAAGCTTATTAGTTTAGAGAACTTTGTTTAATAAACTCTTAATTGCTTAAAGACCTCTAATTGGAAGGGTTTAGGCCTTTTAATTCCTTTGTTGTTTTCCTATTTCCAAGTAATCCTAGAAGTTCTTGGCATGGTTGCCAGGTCACAACAATTCTGTTTTCGTTCCTAAATTTCCTGGAAATATTTAATCTCTAAAGTTCTGCCTCTCTGTGTTTAAGTGCACACAGTACCAAGCTCATAAATACACGTTTCCTTTGACTTCAGGGTCCTTGGAGTCAGTTACTGCCACTGCTGTGGTGAGTCAGAGTATTCTGAGAGGAGAGTTCAATGGATTTGATCATCCTGGAGTTCAGGGAGCTTCTGCCACAAAGGTTCCCAGTGACGTGGGACAGGAGTTTTGTGTGGCTTCAATGTGCTCAGTCCTTGTCATCTGGGTGTCTCTCAAACCATCTCCTTGAATTTCAGCACAATTTAAAATAAGAATTCAGCTGAAACTTTGAATAATTAATTTGAGGAACATGAGAAATTTCAGCCTTGCAGCAGTTACAGGTGAATGTGAACAGATTTGTGTGTATAACCTATGTGATGTGTGGAGTAAATGCTTGAAAACCAAGCCTTGGTTTGTGTTTTCCTTTCATTTTTCAATGTCTTTCCTTTTGTGGTAATTAGCTTTATAAATCTGTCACTTGTATAAAAAAAGTCCTTGTTAGCTCTTCCTGAAGCTTGAATGCTCTTTGAAAGTTCACTAATTTACAAAAGGTTAGATTTTCTGTTCACAAAATGTTAATTTAGGCTTTACATGGTGTTAAATCCTGAAAACTAATACTCAGAAAGGTTCCAATTTTTTGTGTCTTAATGCAAGATATCTTAATATAAATATATACACTTCTTAATTTCTACTGTGGTGAGTTCATGGAAAGAGAGAATCTTGTGCTTTCAGGGACCTTTGAAATAAAACAGTTTTTGAGCAACAAGCTTTTCTGTTGCTTTGCATAACTGTATTTTTCATGCAATGACTTCTTTTTCAGAAAAACACATAAAGAACCATCCTTAAAAAAAAAAACATATTTCCATCATTCTTTTTGGGAATTGAGGGAAGATTTAATGAAGCAATGTGTTGCCTCAGAATCTTCTGAGGTGGATGGAGATGAATAGAGGAATGAGCAGTGAGATTCTCACTGAAAAATGAGTTTTACTAGAAGTTTGCTAATACAGTATGAAGGTGCTGGAAGCAAATTGTGTCTCAGTGTGCTGCTGCCTGACCCAGACAGGGAGCGGATGGGATCCCCTGGGCAGGCACAGAGGTGTCCCTGTGCACAGGCTCATGCTTCACCCTTCAGCCGCAAATTAACATCCAAAGAGGCGGCTGACAGAACAGCTGAACCACCTCCAGCTTGGCAATATGGACTTTTTTTGTGTTAAGTTGTCCCTTTGACCCACTCAGCTGAAGCTCTGCAGTGCCTGTGCTGCTGAAACTTGGGAGCATCTTAGCTGGGCTTTCTCCTGGCTGAAATTCCAATTGTGAACATGTTTTAAGGTGTTTAAAAGACCAGAATGTTTACAGTAACATTATTCCCTACAACCAGCTTTTGCAGTGTTTGTGCCTTGTAGGTGTTTTCACTTCAGAGGCGAGAAAGGAACCGAAAACTTAAAGGGGAAATAAAATTCTGAAGAAATGTGCTTTGCACATCTGACTTGTTGCATTCCCTTCCTCCTTTTCTAGTTAGAAACTTGTGGAAAAAAACACAGGGTTCTAATCTGAGGATATATATTTAATGACTTCTCATATTAACATGCACAGAACTTGCCAGCAGTGGCTCAGCAGTGTTTGCACGACTCATTGGACATCAAACACTCTTTTGAACAGGAGCTTAGCTTTGCTAATCAGCTTTATATAAAAAAATAATTTTATTTTTTAGTGAGGTGATCAGAGAGGAGGAAAATACTGAGATCTAGCTGTTCCACTTGTGCTTTATGGCCAAAAAAAATGCGCTTTGATTTTGTAATTCCGTGTCTGACAGACAGTATCTCTCTATAAAAAGAAGCAAAACTGAATTCTGTGGGCTGTAATAATGTGTAGCCACCCAAACATGAAGTGGTTTTTGCAGCCTGTCTACAAACTCTGTCTTAAAATTAAGAAAACAAAGAAATAGCCTTAGTCATCCCAGAGTAATTTAATGAGTTATCACAGACTTGTTCAAGCTTAGTGTTCAGTGTGAGGTTGCAGTTCTGTCTCTCCCCTTGTGCCTTTGGGTTTTTATTCCCCATCATATTTCAGTTGCTGCTTTCTCATGCTCCAGAAACTGTTGTTGTCTGTGTATTCCATTGGAATTTGGATCACTTAGGAGATAAACCAACACATGGCAGAGTGTCTGGACATAAAGCAGAAGATTCTTGAGCTTTTTTTAAAAGAGATGGTACCTTTTTATTCACCTGCTGATCCTTTTTGGAGACTTGTGCTCACCCAGTGCCTTTACTGGGTTTGGTGAAGTTAAAAATGAGAAGGTAAATGACAAATAAAGTGCGGTAGCTGTTGGTTGCCCAAATCAGTGACAGTTGTCCCGTGGCAGTGGGGGAGTGAAGGATCCTCATCAGATTCCTGCAGCTTTTGCTTCTGCTGATACAGCTGCTGGAGAAGGGAATTAACCTGTGAGATGCAGTGAGTGGTTCACTGGGGGGGTGACAAAATGCGTGATCCAGCTCCCCCTGATACTGTAATTCTGTTTGCTCTTTAATCCTCCTAATTCCATGAACTAATGTGACCAGGAGAAGTTTTGATGTAGAGTGCTTGTTAAATATTGCTTCTGGCTTGATGTTGAACTGAGAAGAGAAGCAGCTGTGACCACGTTTGCTCAAAGCCAGGGAAGGACAGGGCTGTGCATGAAAATGGAAACCAGCAGCTGGTTTTGGTCACCTGTTGAACCTGCTGCTCTGTGGTGTGAAAAACTTGCTCAGGGTATAAATCTTGTGAGTGCTTAAAGCACCTGAACATTGAGTGTAAGATGCAATAGGAAACCACTTCAGGAGTTGCTGCAACACCAGAGAATCCCAAAGTGGTTTGGGTTGGAAGGGATTTAAAGCCCATCCATCCCACCCCTGCCATGGGCAGGGACACCTCCCACTGTCCCAGGTTGCTCCAAGCCCTGTCCAAAACTCCTTTTTTTCCTTCATGCTTGGAAGGGGACATAAACTTTATTTAGGAGCCCTGGGAATGAGCCTGAACAGCAGCTCCTTGTGTTTTGGTGCTCTGGCTCAGGTGATTCACAGATGCAAAGGAAATCCTGGTTCTGCATTTTCTCTTTAGTAATTCATCCAAGCATGAATCCATTCATCACACAGATCTCAGAATCTCTCTGTGGGATCTGATGAGTGGAAAGGGAACTTGTGGAAGTCAGGAAGGGCTTTTGGGGTGTGTGTGCTGCTGCCCTGGATTGCTGGTGTCTCTCAGTAAGTGAATAAACCATATTAAAAGGACTTTCAGTGGCTTTAAATATACATAAAAAGCTCTTTGAACTGGGTATTATTGAATTAATAGACTTGAAATGATCAGATAAATGAAGAAACTCGTTGTGTCATTTGCTGAGCCTCTTCCAAGGGAACTTAATATTGTTACAAGGCAAAATTTCATTATTTATTTCCACAAGATGAATGTGTTACCTTGTAACCGGGGAAGATCATGTGTACAATAGAGGAAAAATTGTGGTTTATTGTGTGTCCTGATCAAAGACTCTTTACAATCCTTTTGGTCTGGTTTGGAGCTGCTTTTGTTGTAGGTGTTTTGATGCTTTACGTGCTTTAATAAGTGGCTGTTCCCCAGCACAAGCTGTCACTGTGCCTGGTGATCCCAGACACTCTTTTATCTTCAGCAGCACTCAGACAACCCTTTTTTTTTTTTAACTGAGACATACAGAGCAAGAAAAATATAGGGATAATGTTTCTGTTTGATTTTTTGCATCACTTACTGTGTGTTTGAGTGACTTGGCCCCTCATGACAATTTATTCAGCTCACAGAAGGATTTGACAGTCAGGGTTGGCATGAGCAGGATTGATTTCCTGAGCTACAGGAAGGGCAGCAACTCCTCCTGATGGGTTTGGCTTTAATAGTGCTGGGAAATTGAGGCAGTTTGCAAAATGCTGTGTCTTTCCCCCTTCAGTGGGATGATAAGTTGGTCAAATCATTTGACAAAATAAGTAGGTCCTGGAAATAGCCTGGATAACTGAGAGCCCACAGAATGGTGGGCTGGACATGGGGGTTGATTTCTGTAGTCAGAGATTGTCTTGGCAAAGCAGTTTTTCATCATTTCAAGTTTTTATCTTGGTTTTAGCACTTCCCCATCGCAGTTTCTCATTGTCCAAATGGAGTTTTTGTGGATTTTCTTACGTGTGTTGTTCTGTTTTCTGCAGTGTTTGGGGTCCACCAGGTGGAACAGCATCGCCATGTTTCGAAACAGTCTCAAGATGCTTCTGACAGGAGGGAAATCAAACCGCAAAAACAGGTCCAGTGGTAAGTACCTGTCACCTCCTCCTGCTGGGACAGTGACAGCTCTGGAGCCACCTCCTGTGTGTGTCCTCTGGCCTTTCTTCTCGTGAACGAGCACATGGGCTCAGCTGATGGGCTTGTAGACTCAAAAACATTGTTATGCTCCATTTCAATATTGTGATTTGAATATTTGAGAAACTTATGGGTATTTAAAATGTGTGTAAACCATCAGCTGGTTTTGTTGGGGAGATAAGGTGGACGGAAGAACATGCAAGGGTTTTAATGATCTTGCAGTAAATGAACAAGGCCCGTGTTTGATATGGAAAGTAAGAAAATAATTTGTTTTTTCCTCTAAAATGCCTGTGGTAACTTGTGGCAGTGAAATCTGCATTACTGCAGCCAAAGCTGGTGATTGCAGCAGCAATATTTTTTATATTTTTATAACAGGGAGGAGAGAAAGGACTGGGAAGAGCTGGAATTAGAGGAGAAATTGCCCAAATTTAGTCATTATTTCTGTCAGTCTTCTTTTTCCTCTATCTCAGGAAAGGGGTTTACAGTGAGCACTGGGTCATATGGCTTGGCCTGTTTCATTCATGCTGGAAATTGGGGAAGATTTTAATTGTGAAGCAAAACATTACAGAAATATTGATAGGCTTGAAAAAAAAAATTTTTATTTAACTTTGGTAGTTTTTTCCAAAAATGGAATGTTGGCAGGGTAAGGGCTTTTAATTAGATCTCTCATTTTGATTTTTAAAGCCATCTGGCAGCACATTTTAAATATTTTGGGCTACAGTGTTTATTTGTGCTTGTGCATCTGTGTAAATAGTGCATATGGATGTTCCTTGGGAAACCACGAGTGAGGATGTGGAGATACAGTGGTGATAAATTCAGTGGAAAAACGGGCTGTTTTCCCTTGGATGGAGCAAGTTAATTTGTGTTTTCACACTGCCAGAATTTGTTCCCCCACTTTTAGTGTCTGGTGAGGCGTCCTGGGTTGTGTTGGTTGACCCTGAAGACATTTGTCACGAGGAGTTCAAGCAGTTCATTGGGGGTTTGTGATTGGTGTGGATCTCAAAGCAGGAAAAGGCTTGTTTTTAAAGGCTTTCTGTAGGAATTCAGGCACAAGGTGGTGGATTTTATTTCCATAGGAACTCCTTTACTGTTGCAGGAGTGGATGATCCGAGGGAGGGATCTGCATGACAAGGTCTGGGGAAGCAGATGGTTCCATCCTCCTGTGATTTGTATCACATTTGCAGTTTGAAGTCCAGGGAAGTGCAGTTCCTGTGAGGATACCTTTGGAAAACTGCACACAGACAAATAATCCTAAATTGTGGTTTCTGTGCAAAGCCGTCTCTTTGTCAGATATTCTGTCATTAGGCCTTGTTTTTCCAGTCTCCCAAGGCAATATTAAGGATCTTGTACATGCACAGCTCTGCAAATACCTGTTTGTTATTTTGTGAATGAAAAATGGCAGTTCTGAAATACCCAGATTTCAGAGGCTGCACGTCTGGTTTGGAGCAAAGCAGAAGAGATGGGTTTTCTTATTCACATGTTGAAAAATAACATGACAGCATTTAATAGATGAGGTTTTCTCTGATGCCTAATGACTGTAGTTTGTGTTTAATTTATTGCAATTCTGCCTTTGAAATTAGTTGTTTTATTGAGAATTCTCTTTGACATTGTTCAGGGCAGGAGAGGGAATAGGAAAAGGAGATGATGAGGTTTGTTGTGTTAACAGTGGCTAAATGGAAAACATCTCTCCAGTGGAAAATAATTTTTCAGATAAGCCTATCAAACTATAACATGCCATTGGATGAATTGATTGCTGCCTAGGTTTTTTTAAAATAAGTGTATTTAATTCTATATTTCTTTGCAATGCAGTGAGAAAAAAAATCAGTAAACCTTCCATGTACATTTCTGTGTTGCATGCAATATTATAAGCCTGAAATTTGCTTTATTTATTTGCTTTGCACTTCTGGCGATCTACAAACTCGATACTTTAAAAGCAGATAAAAAAGGAGAGAACTTATCTAACCATGCACAGAAGGCATTTGTCACCTTGTCACTGAGAGGATTTTGAGGTATCTCCCACCCCCCTGAATAAATTCTAGGATGGTTTGGGTTGGAAGGGATTTAAAGCCCATCCAGTCCCACCTTCCCAGTAAATGTCCTGTCCAACAGCTGGTCCAGGTGTTTGTTCTCTTGATCGTTTTCCTGTGGTCAGTGCAGACCTTCAGGTCCTTCACTGGTTCTGTGGGGATGTGGGTGGGACACTGAGGGGTTTGGGACTTTTTCTCATTTAACTGCTTTAAAAAATTAGGTATTTATTGAAATTTTAAGCCTTCTTTATCATTGCAGTGATTTTTGAGTGCTAATTAGAGGCTGGAAATGAAGCTTTTGGTGCTGTGCTTTGCCCTGTGGCCTCAGAGCTGCAGCCACCTTTGGGAATGAACTCAGAATCCTGAGTTCTGGGTTGGGAGAATCATCTGCTGGAGGTTTCAGGTGTGTCCGAAAAGGAGGATTGTCCTGCCATGTGTTGAGTGTGAGTCCTGTGGGTGGGTGAGAGCCCACCTGGGTGTGTCTGAGTGGAACTGCCCTGTCTGTGTGTCTTCATTTCCTACACTCCAGTCTCTTTGCATTCCGGTGTGGGAACAAACCTTTGAAGCAGGTTAAAGGCATTGTGTTCTTTTCCTGAGGAATCCAAGGGAACAGAATGGCCTTTGAAATTCCTGTGCTTTGCCCTGTCTTTCATTGCAGGAGCGGTTACCAAACAGGGGCAGTGGAGTCAAGCTAACAATTCCGGGATGCTCTGATGTGGTTTTGATAATTCTTCCTGATTAAAAGAATACTGGTGGTGGTAGCAGTAAAATGCCTTCTTCTTATTCCTCCCTCAGAAAGTGCTGAGCAACTTCTCTGAGAACTGTGGTTAACATTTATTTTGACTCAGCCAGGGTGGGTTTTCCCCTTGGGTACTCCATGGTGTTGTGGTTCAGGAACACACAAAATATTTATAAAAGGGGAATACAATTATGTGCCTCTGAACATACAGTTGCATGCAGTAATGCCAATTAAAATAAATTAATTTCTACTGCAGCATCAAACTCTGAAATGTCCTGTGGTTAATTCTGGGTGTCCTTTCAGGGCTCCACTGCTGGGGTTTCACAGAGCTCTGTCCATGTGTGTGAGCACATATTTAATGTTTTGTCCTCACAAAAATCCTCCTGTGACTCAAGGGCACTCAGGGTGGTTTACAGTAATGCCTTGAGGACACATTTTGCCTGTAATAGTGTTTTGATTAGGCTGTATTTCCTTCTGACATAAATGGATATTCCACAAAGCTGTCAGACAGTGTCTGCAGTGCTGAAATGAGACAGAGTTACAGATTACTTTGGTTTTTCCAGTGTAAATTAATTTAGGGAGATGCAGTTAATTTAGGGAGATGGAGTTTTCTGACTCAGGTTTGTACCCAGGGCTGTATTTATGCAGGATGTGTTTGTTTTAAAGCACAAAAGGGCTGTGCTTTGCTCCATCCTGGTTTTCCTTCTGGCTGAGGGTCCAGCAGGATTATTTTAGCTAGAAGCCCAGTGGCCAGGGCAGGCAGGTGCATTTACTGCAGGTAGAAACCCCTGGATGCTGCTGCTTCTTGGAGCTTAATTTGAGACTTCTTTCCCCTTAATTCAGCCCTTCCAGGGCAGTTCTGTTCTCTGAATCCAGAGACTAGAAGGTTTTCTATTTGCTTATCAAGGACCTGTCTCATATTTATCTGCAATTTTCTGGCTTGTTGCAATTATTCCTTGCACTGTATTCAGTGGTGGACATCCCAGCAATCCACTCAGGTATTCATTCCAGGATCCTGTTAGGGAAATAAGCCCATGTAATGGATCCAACCATTCCACCTATTACCATTACACTTGTTTTCTTCCAAGCAGACGAACTGTTTCCTTCTTGCATTATCACATTAAATTAATACCACTAGAAGAATTCAGTTTCCCTTTAGAACCTGATAAAATTCAGCTGCAAAAGTGCACATTTTGTTTGGTTTTATATTTCTCTTCACTTTGTTGAAGTGTAAGCCCAGGAATTTGTGCCTTTTATTTCTGGCAGAGGCTGAGGGAAGTTTTAAAGAACTCTTGTCTTTTTTTTTTTATTATTTTTGCATGTTAAATTTGTCTGAGGCATGTAATCCTTAGCCCAAAGGGTCTGCTTTTCTCTTCTGCATTAGTTAGGAATTATGTCTTGCTTGTTCTTAACTATAAAATGCCCAGTTTTTATCTGGAGCTTCCCAGCCAGGAGCCTGCCTGTCATTCAGAGTATTTTTGGTGCAGGGTTTTTTAAAACCTGTTCTTCTTTACTGTTTCACAGAAGACCCAATTACTTCTCACTGCCAATGTATTTATAGGGCCGTTTGGAACCTGCCACTTTATGTTTTAATTCCAGGACTGAAAGAGCCCCTGTCAAATGCTCTTCTCCTTTGATTCCTGCCTTTGGAAGATAAAAGGCATTTCTGTGAAGGTCTCATTACTGCTTGGCCAGAACTCCAGGCAGTTTCTCATCTATCTGATCTCTTTTGGAAGTCTAAGGATAATTTTTGCCCCCAAAGAGTTTGAGGGTCACAGTTGCTTTTTCGATTTCATTTCTGGAAGGAATTGCTGAGTGATGAGATGCAGCTGGTGGGTCCTGTAGATGTTGGGTAACTTAATTTAAGGAGGTGTTAGAAGTGAGGTATTAAACAAAACCTTAAAAGTATTATAGTGCTGAATTCCAAATGGATCCACATGTTGAAGGTATTCCACCTGAATAAGAGCTCAGACCCTTTTCTTCCACCAGGTTTTCCATCAGTCCATTTTTAAACAAGTCTGGAGTGTGTTGACAAATCCTCTGACCGCAGTGAAGTTTGTCCTTGAGTTTATTAAGCATGAACTGACTCTTCCTCAGAGTTTGTTTTGCATTTCTGTAATTTAGTGTTTTCCATCTGAAGGCAATGCATGGGGAAGATGTGTGTGTACAAAGGCTCATCCTTTGCTTCTATGTTTCCTGATTTATTACCAGAATACGTCTGGTTCATAAACCAAGCTCCCTTCCCAGACAAACACAAGATGCTTGGGCAGTAAAGCTGCTCCTTCTCTCCTGCACTGCTGTCACAAGAGGGAATTTTAGCAGCCTGTATTATTCTAGTATGTGCTTACTTCCATCTGATTCACAACTAGTGAATTTAGTGATATATAGTGATTTTTAGCCCTTTCTCAGTGTTGCCCAATTCTGTCTCATGGTGCTGTGGGATATTCTTCAATGATTTACATATGCAAAGTTTTCAGAGCCATATTTTAAATCTTCCTCCTTGTTCTGACCTTCCTCTTCTAGCTTCCCTTACTGTAGTACATTTATAAAACTCCTTTTTTTTTTTTCCCTTTGCCTCTGTTTCAAGCCTTCCAATATGACTTTGCTCCATTTTTATCCACATTTCAGCTCACCAGGTTACTGCATTTCACTGCGTTATTTCTGGGATCTGCAATATTTCAGCTTACTTTTTTTTTTTTTTCAGTTAAATCTTGAATTCTCATCATCTCGTAGTTCTCATTCTCAATATTCTCAGTTTTTTGGCTTTATTTTTTGTGGAGGAATTGCCAGAGTGCCATGTTTCTTAATGTCTGATTTTTATGATGGAGCAGCATCTCCCTATCTCTGAAATGTTGTATTTTGGGCTGTTTGTTGTGAGGCTTCAATTTTGGGAACTTTAAAATCGTTTTTCCTCACTTGGGTTGTTCTGTTCTCTTCAATCTGTACAGTTCTCTGAAAGGCAGCTGAGGTGTATTCTCTGCACTTCTTACTTAATTCCTCCCTTTTCATGAAAGCAGCCTGTAATAAAGCTTGAAATATTCTTTTTTTTTCCACTTTCCCCAAGACAAAATGCTTGAAAGACTCTTCAGGCTCTGTTCCATTTGCAATTGTAAAATTGAGCACGTGAGATTGGGGAGGTGAGGGAAAAATATTCTATGTATTTCTGCTGTGTGCTGGTTGTTTTACTTCTTTCCAGTGGGTAAAAATGAGAGGAAGGCAGGCCCTGAGTATTCTACAGGATCCAGCCACTGGGAGATGGTTATTTAGTGTTTTTCCCATATTTGATATCAACCCATGCATCCACAGACAGTCCTTTTCCTTCAGTCATCCACCTTTTGTTTTTCAGGCATATTCCCATTTGCTGGTTTTTATCCAAGATTTATCTCTAGGTCAGTGATTCCTTTCTCAACTTCTTCTGTATCAGCTTAATCCCTCTCAGACCTTCCCTTCAGCAGTGATTCTCCAGCTCTGATTGCTGAGATCAATTCACCCCCGTCTCCTCTAAGTGCAGGGGCTGATTCATCCTCCTGCCCCCTCCAAGTGCTGCTCCATTTGGGGCCATCTCCCTTCTGCTGTCCTTGTGTTCTTCGGAGCTTTTAACCTTCAGAGACTTCTTGGAGGGAAAAGAAGGCTTTTAAACCATCCCTTTTCCATGGGCATCCATTGTGCAGAGCAGGGAATGGGTTTGTGGAGTGGAAGGAGTCCGGGCAGGGGGTTTGTGCTGTTCTCCATCCAGAGCTCTGCCCTCCTCTGCTCACCCTTGGGCTTACCTGGGACCTCGCCCTGTGACCAGGGCTTGTGGAATTCAGGAGTTGAGTGTCTAAGATTTGGTTCCATGGAGGAAGCTCAGAATCCTGGAATGGTTTGGGTTGGAAGGGATCCTAAAGCTGGTTAGAAAAGCCTTCCAGGACCATCGAGTCCAAGCTGTGCCTCATCCCCACTTTGTCCCTTAGNCCTGGCAGGGATTGCAGAGAATTCCAGGTGCCCCCTGAGCCTCCAGGCCATTTTCTCCAGGCTGAGCCCTCCCAGCTCCCTCAGCCCCTTCCCCAGCTCCCTTCCCTTCCCTGGACACCCTCCAGCCCCTCCATGTCCTCATTGTCCTGAGAGGCCAGAACTGGACACAGAATTTGTATTTTGGGTACATGTGGGATTTTGTGGCATTGTTCACATTTACTGACAGGTTGGGAATGAAATATTTCTGTTTAGCTGTGACTGAGCCAGTAGAGGGAGCAGGAGTTTTCCATCAAATCCTGCTGAAATTCCTGTGCTAATGTACAAAGGAGATAAAGTTGCATCTTTCCACATATAAATGACCTTGTCTTCTCTTATTTGTCATAAAAGTATTCGTATAGACAACTCAAAAAGAATATACACCCTGGCTTTCAAAGGAAATATAATCAATTCGAGGGATTTGTTCAGCCACATTGTTGGGGAAGTGGAAATGTCCTTTCTGGGATGCCTGAAGAAACCTTAAGGATTTGCATGTTGGAATAGTTAAAAACCCAAACAAGTCTGTTAAGGAAAGAAACGGTTATATGAGTGAATACAACTATTTCATCTGTAAAATCACTGAATGTCTGACTGACCTTGGGGTTTCTCTGCTGGATCAAGTTTGACCCCAGGTCTTGTGTCAGGAACAGACTTGGATTCTTTACCTTAAAGCAGCATTTAAACAAAATGAATAATCTAATCTGTAAAAAGGGATTTATGTTTACTTTTCAATTGCTTGTGTAAGAGTATTTCTCAAAATTCTACAAAATTTATCTGTTGGACTCAGTGATCACTGCAGGTCCTTTCCAATTCAGGATATTCTTTGATAAACAGACCCAGACAAGGACCTAAAATTAAAGGTACCATGAAGTTATTAATCCCAAATCATCCAGCTCTCAGTGATCATGATTCTGTTTCAACGAATGAAAACTCAGCTCCTCAGAAGGCTTTGGACAGAGGCTTCTCAAAAGGGAAAACACTGATTTTGGAAGGGAAAGTTACTTTAAAAAAAGACACTGAAGCCATTTCTCATACATACCCTTTTCACTGAGCCTCAATCAGCACCAGTTGAAGGACATGACATCCCAGGACTCCCATCACTGAAAACACATCAAGGACCTATTTCTGAATAGAAAAGCTTATGATTTTTTTCAGTCCTAGCTCCGGATTTGTTTGCAAATTTCCTTAAATTAAGTCTGTTTCCCTTTCTTCCCTCCCAATACCAGCTGCCCAACAACCTGGGAATTACACTTGGGGTTATTCCTGCCTAAAATCTGGCAGCTCTGGCACCTCTGTGACTGTTTCCAAGGGAGCAGAGCAGGAGATGCTGGAGCAGGAACAAGGAGAGCACCACAACCTATGTGTCCAACAGACCCTGTGTCCCGCCAGGAGCAACTCCAGGCTCTGCTCTCCCCTTCCATCACATCCCAGCCAACACCTTCCCATCCCTCCATCCCTCACAGCTTCCCATTCCCTCAATTAACAGCCTTGAAAACTCCTTTCTGTCTGTAACAAACCCAAGCCAGCAAATCTCACCACTCCAAAATCACAGCAGGTTGGTCATCCCGTGGTTTTCCCTCAGTGCTTCACCTCAGCTGCTCAATTATTCGAAGTGTGAGCTGGAGATTTTTGGGTTTTATAATGGAAAAGAGATGTAAACTCCTCCTTAAGTGAAACTTCCACCAGGGAACAGCTCTTGTGGTATTTGTGCACAGTCAGGCTCCCCATGGAGTGAACCATCTGCTTGGGGTGAAACCAGCCCTGGCTGCGACATGGAAACATCCTAATTAAGGAAGGAAAAAATAGCAATTTGGCTTAAGAGGCTTTGGCAATTCACAAACACACTTAAGTCCATCCATTTATCATCCAAGTTCCTCTCCCTTCAAGGAAGGTCATTCGAGCAGGGGAGGAATTATGGGTTTGTTTGGGTTATTGAGGGAGCTGCGACACAGATCCAGGGAATCATCACCCAGTGAAGGAGATGCTAAAAGGCCTCAGCACCTTCCAAAAGTTGGTTTTTGTCCTCCTCCTCCTCCTGCTGTATTTTTATGGCAAAACCATTTCCTCTTTAGGAGCAGAGACTCTGGCCCTTGCTGGGGCTGTGTTTGACAGCACATGAACTTCAGCACAGGGTGTCCAGAGAAGCTGTGGCTGCCCCATCCCTGGGAGTGTCCAAGGCCAGGCTGGAGCCACCTGGGACAGTGGGAGGTGTCCCTGCCCAGGGCAGGGGGTGGAATTGGGTGATCCTTAAGGTCCCCCCCAACTCAACTCAATTCTGGGATTTGAAATGTCCCCCAAAATGCAGAGGTCTGTTGCCTCCTTGTGGGACATGCTACGTGAACTCCCTGTAGAGCTTCTCAGTCATGAAAAAGCACCAAAATAAACCCCAACCCAGGGGTCACAAAGCTACTCAGAGCAACTATAGAATTAAAACCCAATTCTTCGCCTCTGCAAGCATGTTTGTGTTTATTTTTGTTACTGCAGTGCTTGGAAGCCTGAAGTGAAATTGGGGTCCTACTGCGTTGGCAGCTTGGACAAAAACACAGCAAGAAAACTCCCCTGTCAGAATAAATTTATTAACTTAAGTCCTTCTCCTACCAGAGCCACTGCCCAGGAACTCCAGACATGAGACAAGTGGGGTTTTTTTCCTGGCATGTAAAGGAAATCAGAAATCCTACAAACCAACATCTGGGTTATTTTGGAGCAGAATGAATCCTAAGTAAGTTCAGGCATCAGTGACACAGATCTGTACCTTCATCATCCCAAACCTGTGATGTGTCACTGGAAAGGAGCAGCTGCTTCTAATGTGGGGTAGGATTCATCTCACCTATTTCACAGGGAAAAAGTGGCATCTTTGTTTCTGTTAATATCAAAGAAGTCTTTTATCCAGAGGCACCTACACTGAGTATGTAAAACTGAGTATGTAAATCAAACCCAACACCCTTTCCTCCTTTTTATTTTGATGTGGGAAGATCAGTGCATGACAAGACAAATATTTGGAGTAAAAACCTGGGTTGCTAATATCTGAAAATACTATTTGGAAATACATCTCATTTCATTCATTAATTTTAAGCCCAAATTAATACAACAAGGCCTGTTTTACTGTCATTTTCTGCTTATGAAGCGGCCTCTGTTTCATTTGTTTTTTTGTCTCCCTGATTTACCTGAAGTGCTTCCAGGTGTAGCTCCTGCTCCTCCCTGTCCCAGCCCCTGGAATGGGCAGGAACAAGCAGTGCCCTCCCTCCTGAGCTGCTCCAGAAAATAACTGGGAAAAAAATTCTATTTTCATGACGTCCCATCTATTTTCTCAAAGGATGATTTGCTCTCCAAGTGTGTCCAGGGAAGAGGTAAAAGATGTTGGATGTACAAAGAGGAGCCAGAGCAGTGGCAAACAGCTCCATGGAAGGGCAGGGAAGTGTCTCAGGCCCAGAGTTCCTGCTTTGTTTCACTGTCAATAAAGAAGCAGATAAAGAATAGCTTGAGATTTTGTTATAACACTGAGTGGGCTCTTCCCCTGCAGGGCAGCTTTGAGAGGACATTTCCCAGCTCGGGATCATTTATCAGCTCCTGGAATCAGCAGACAGGACTGAGCTGGGATGTTTAGACACCCAGAATTCTCATTTTTCTTCCATTTGATCACTTTGATCTCCTGAAGCCTTTCTAGGTGTCTGTATTTAATAAAGCAGCATTGTTGGAAACCTCCAAACAAGTTTTTGGTTACATAACATTTTTAACTAATTAAAAATACAGCAGTTGGGAACTTGAATTTCTACATGAAAAATGCAGGAACACCCCCAAGAACACTTTCCATAGCTTTTCATGCCCTTGAATAAAACAGTCTTGGCACTTCAGTGATTAGAATGAGTATTTCAGTATGAACAACTTCAAGGAATACTTTAAAAAAGAAGATTAAGTGAATGACTCAATCATATAAATCAGACAGGAACAACATGATGAATAAATCATTTAAATGCACTATTAGTTTTTGTGGTATCAGGGAAAGGAGTTTGATATAATTTAAAAGCAGACTGCTTTGTGTTCAATACACAATTAAATTCATGGATTAATGGGAGCAAAAAGAAATAAAATATAAATTAAATGCCTGTTTTTACATCAGTATATTGGAACCATGAGATAATTGAGGCTCTTCATTTCTTGGTCTAAGGACAAACCAAAGGTCCAGTATATCAGATTTTTGTCTATCACTGATCAGAAACAGTCTCAGAGAAGGTGTTGGCTCATAATCACTCTGAATTCACCTCACAGAAGATTTTCAAACCTGTTTAAATGACACAAAACACCTGAAAACCTCATTAAACCTTCCTGGAAAATCACATCCTCAACTGGCTCAGATGTTGGGGTTTTTTGGGATGCCAAGAGAATATGGGTTGGTTTCTATACCCATCTCATCCTCAAAAAAGAAAATTATATAAAAGGAAACACAAATCCTTTCACTTCAGAAAACTCTCACAGCAAAAATTTCCACAATTCCCTCAAATAGGTCATTTAAAGATGGAAGCTTTAGCAAAAATTATCCAAGAGTTATCTAAAAATATTTCTGATACTAAAAAAATTAGTCCTCCCAGACATGCTGAGAGGAGAAGTTTGTGAAGAATAGGCTGAGGAGCAGAAACTCCTGAAGAGATGCAGCTTAAAATCAAATCCTCTTACAAGGAGAAGATGACTTTTCCATTAAAAGTATCAGTAAGGATGAGACACTTACCCTTCTTTAAGGGAAAAGGAGGAGCAACTCCAAAAAGGGAGTGCAATGATGGCATTCCCGGCTGATCCCAACCACCTGGCACAGGTATTTCATGGATCAAAGCTGTGCTGATGTGAACCAAGTGGAAGATGGGCCACTTCCTACCACAGTGCTGAGCTGGGAGCTGCAAAAGCCACATGAAAACATCCCCCTTTGCAAAGCCTTGGAAAAGCCTGGAGGCTGGGAAGAGGCTCCAGGAACAGGGAGTCGATTTTAACCTTTGCTGAATTGTGTTTTATCATATTTGCATCCATCACAATTCCCAGAGCAGCAGGTTTTATACAAGCTGGCCAGTGGTTAGTGAATAAAAATCCCTCAGAAATAAAAATATGACTCATACCTGGAATATAACCCAAGGATGCAAAGGTATGGATTCAACATCTGTCAATGTAATGAACAACTGCAAGAAGCTGTTCCAACACTTCCCAGGGACAAGTCACACTGAATATAAATAATATTTATCTTTAGGAACTGGGGGGGAAAGGTGACATGGAAAAATCTCATACCCTGGGGAGGTGGAATTTCAGTCAGGGCACACTGTGAGTAATAGGGATGAATAATATTGAGAAGACTGATGAAAATGGAGCTGGTCAATGTTAGGCCAGTAGGGTTTGTTTGGGAATGTTCCCACTACACCTAAGAGGGAACACAGGAACAACTCCAGCAAGTGCAGAAGTGTTTGATATCCAAAAGTTTGTTTGATATCCTCGGTTGGCATTTCTGAGCCTCTCAAGCTCAACTTCCCCCCTGGGATGTGGCCCTAAAGCCCAAGAGCAACTGGATCTCTCACCCAGAGCTGCCTCATCCATTATTCTAACACTTCCTTCAGAGCAGTAACTCCAACTCTCCCAAGTGCCATCACACCTCCTCCATCCTTCCCAATATTTGCTCCTGAATTTTAATCCCGGAGCTGAAAAATTAGAACATACTGAAAATGAAATTTAATCAAGCAATAACCTAATAATACCTCCTCCCATCAAGTTACAGCCTCACCTTGACTTTTATCATCACATCGAGAAGCTTAAACACAAAATGAAAGGAGGCAAGAGGATTACTTTGCGTTCTGAGGCTTTACAAGGGAACAGGGAATACAGACTCCCTCTCTTCCACGCAGCAATTAATAGTTCCTCTTTCCACACTACTTTATAACAGTCAAAGGATAACTAAAAGTATCTTCCTCCTCCCCCCACCCAATAAATACAAACGCACAACTTCTGCATCGTGGCTCTGCCTCTGAAAAGTTCCCACTTTACATTCTTTGCATTTCCTGCACTGCATCAAAATTCACAGAAATTTCTCTTTTGTGGTCACTGAACCCACTCCTAGAAGTTAATCAGAGAAAAGACACTGAAATAGGAGCCTGGCTCAAATATCTTGGTTTACACAGACTCCAAAAAAAAGCTAAATTTAGAACTACAAGTTGTGAAAAGCCACCTTGAAAAAAGGTTTTGCAATGAGCTGAAGAGATAAATTTGACCCACCAGCCTCCACGAGTTACAGGCTCCTGTTCCAGTGCATTATACACTGAGAAAGGGGTTTGCCCAGTTCAGCCATAAATGGCATTTATTGCTTGAAAAATCAGCTTGATATTGTGCCAAGTCACATGATGTGACAGTTCACCACCTAATTAGTAAAGGCTTTCGATGACTGACATGGATTCACCCCAAATCCTCACAGGCAGAACTCACTGCAAACAGGAATTACAGTTCCAACATTCAAAAACAACAGTAACACAAAGCCTGGCATTTAACAGGAGAGAGAAAGACTTTTGTCCTGAAGGGACAGAAAAAGGGGGAATGGCTTCAATCTGCCAGAGCACAGGGATAGATGGAATATTGCGGAAGAAATCCCTTCCTGTGAGGGTGGGGAGGCCCTGGCACAGGGTGCCCAGAGAAGCTGTGGCTGCCCCATCCCTGGGAGTGTCCAAGGCCAGGCTGGAGCTCTGGGACAGTGGGAGGTGTCCCTGCCCAGGGCAGGGGGTGGAATTAGATGATCTTCAAGGTCTCTTCCAACCCAAACCATTCCATAATTCAGTGAGTGCTCGTCTGAAATGGTCTGTTTTGCAAATCCTACATTTGTAGAGTACATAAATAATTAGTATTTGTATATGTTTTTATCAACAACCTGGTGACAAATGTCTTCTTATCCTGGTCTAAGGAATCATTTCCTGAAATAGAAATAGGAAAGGTGAAAGGCATCCCAGGTATGACCACTGTGAAATGCAAACAGGGGGGTGCTGTGGCTTTAAGGCCCAAGTGTTTCAGACTTTATGTGTTTCAAAACATGAAATGTGGTAAAATATTTTTCTTTTAAGTTTGTCTTGTGCAACACTATGGTCACAGAATTTATGGGGGTGTGAGGTCAGGCTGATGGAGACTCTTGTGCTGACTTTGCCTATAATGGGTCTGGAATGTGAACAGTGCAGGTTCTCACACTGCCTTTGATATTTATCCCTTTTGATGTAAAAGTACAGGCCAGGGAGAGATTTTAAATTTTAAATGTTTTAATATGGTGTGTTCCTAATATTGGAGGCTTTAATTTATTTCAAATCTCTCTTGAGGGCTGTGCCTGTTTGCAGGACAAGCAGAGCCTGGTAAGAATAGGGTGTGCTGGAATTTTAGGTGAAATGGAATTTTAGGTGTGATTCCCACTGAGTTGTGAGAACCCTGTGATCTTCAGAGAAGTGAGGTGCAGTTTCTGGTATTTACCATGAAATATTTCTGCACAGAACATCAGAACACAGGTTATGTCTTCACCATCTATGGAAGGGTTGGTTTGCTGTCCTCTGCTGGTCCAATAATCACATTTTATACAGGCAGTATTTTTTAATTTTAAGTCATAAAATAAAACCAAGAGCTTTTCTGAAAGACTTGTGCCATGCAGTAAAAAGTTCAACAGCCAGACTCCTCAGAAGGACCTTGGTGCTTAATTCAAAAACACAATCTATGGATGTCAGTGTAATGCTGGGTAAATACCCAATGTATTAAATAAGTTTTAGAGTGTAGTAATAGTAGCCATTATATGGGATTATTTTCTCTGGGAGATGCTGATTTAGTGGGATATGAGGCAAGAAACTCAATTTTTATGTTATAATAGTGCCATTGTAAGGATAAATCAAGTATATGTGAGTCCCTTCCAACTCAGGATGTTCTATGATGTCATTGAAAAATAGTTGTTGGATTTATCCCAGAAAACAGGGTTTAGATACCAGACAATGGTGGTAGGTGTTGGATGGTAATTGTTTTCTTTATTCTTAGATTGTCAGAATAAGGCAGAATATATTAATTTTAGAAATTACAGTTTTCAAGACTTGAGATTTACCCGAGAGAGAGGGAAAATGGGTATTTCTGCTTTCTATGAAGTGCAAAGACTTTTGTAACAGAAAAACTTAAGAAAACCAGCTCAGTTACCTTGTCTGGAAGTTCTTGAGCAGTTCAGGTCAGCAACCTCTGATATTTATAACTTGATATGAGGTTGACAACGTGAGGAATTAATGTCTGGGATGGAAAACGTGGCACATGATGTCACTGTGATGTGGGGAAATGTCACTGGGCAGTAAAAGGGACGATTTTACTCATGCAGTGAAAGTTCATGTTGTCAGAATGTGACAGTCTGAAGTGCTCCTGGGGGATGGTGTGTTCACTGCCCGCTCTGTGTCCTGGGATAACCAGGTACTGGGAATGATGCCTTGTCCCAACAACTTGTGATCCAGTTCCTGTCCTGTCCTGGTCCAGGTAGTGCCTGAAGTTCTCTGTGAAGATGATGTTCATGGACTGCAGTTCCCAGGTGTGTGAGGGTGTGTTCAGGATGAGCTGGGTCAGGAAACGGGCACCTGAGAGACAGGAGTGCAGGGTGAGTCCTTCCTGAGCATCCCAGCAGGGTCTCTGGGCAAGAAATGCCTCAATAATCCATTTGTTTTCCCACTGGGCTACATAAACCATGCTGACTTCTGGGGGGTTGTTGTGGAATCAGGTGAGTAACGGGATATCCTGAGCTGGAAGGGACCCCCAAGGATCATCCAGCCCAACCCCTGGCCCTGCCCAGGACACCCCAACAATCCCCCCCGGCCCTGAGTGTTGTCCAAACCCTCCTGGAGCTCTGGCAGCCTTGGGGCTGTGACCAAACCCTGGGGAGCCTGTTCAGTGCCCAACCACCCTCTGGGGGGAGAACCTTTCCCTGAGATCCAACCTGACCCTGCCCTGACACAGCTCCAGCCCTTCCCTGGGTCCTGTCCCTGCTCACACAGAGCAGAGATGGAGTTGCCCCTCCTGAGGAAATTGCAAACCCCTCTGACCTCAGTCTCCTCCAGCTGAACACACCAAGGGAAGCTGAGCAGGGTCTCAGGCAGGGTTTCAGCAGAGCTGCACAAACCAATCAGCCAAACATTGCCCAGCAGAACCATTCATCACTGCAGCTTTTTTTTTTTTTTTTGGTCAGGTGCTGTTGCTGCAATTTTTTCCTATTACTGTCTTCTGTTGAAAAGTTGATTTCCTTGATTGGGCTGTAAAAACTAACGGGGGCCCAAGGAGCTGCTTTTGTAGCATCCACGGGAGCTCATCATCTTACTCACAGGTCCCTGTTTGGACAACAGACCCACAAGGATGAGTGTGCAGGCTTTATTTTTAATATTTGAAGAGGAGGGAGGAAAGAAAAGGTGATTAGAAACATTTACACCTTATTCCTTAGGTGGGCGTGTGGAACAGCAATCCAGCTGGGAGAAGGTGTGAGGATGGAAGAGAATATAAAGTGGTAGTTTGGAGTAGCAGTGAGGAGATGGGAGGGAATAGGGAGAGTTCTCATCGACTCCTGCAATCCCAAGACTGGTTTGAGTTGGAAGGGACCTTAAACGTCTAATTACACCCCCTGCCCTGGGCAGGGACACCTCCCACTGTCCCAGGTGGCTCCAGCCTGGCCTTGGACACTCCCAGGGATGGGGCAGCCACAGCTTCTCTGGGCACCCTGTGCCAGGGCCTCCCCACCCTCACAGGGGAGAATTCCTTCCCATTATCTATCCCAGTCTCTCGGAGCCCCTTTATGCCCTTTCCAGGGTCTCCCTGGATCCTTCTTTTCTCCAGCTGAACACCCCCAGCTCTCTCTCAGCCTGGCTCAGGCCCAGAAGAACAGTTTATTTCTCAAAGGAACAGACCGAACAAAAATATGTTGGGTTGATAATGACAAAAAACTTCTACAAATCAATGAACTCAGTAGAACTTATCCATATTTTATCTGCCCTCCAGCAAAAGGCTTCTTGCGTCAGTTGGAATTTTTTTTCCCCCTGCATCTTCAAGTCTTGCAGCCAACTCTCTTCCCTGCAGAACAGCAGCCATCCTGAATAACAGAAACCACAAAAAGAACAGAGCTCTGATCCATTCCATGGCCTTCTAATGCTTCAGTTCCTAAATTCCTGTACCTGTTGTAGCAGCAGGGCTGCCCCCACTCCACGAGGAGCATTTCCTGCAGCACTGGGGTGAAGATTTATGGGGGCCAATTATTCTTCTTTGAGAAATTCCCTGCGAGTAATTCATGTCAGGGAAGCTGTCTGAGCACATAGTTCTGCTGCTGTTTGTGCAGGTTCCTTTCCATGCTCTGGGTGCTATAAATGGCATTTTTTTGGAGTGGTTGGAGTGGGTGTGACAGGCCCAGCCCATGAAAGCAGTGAATTTGCTGTGCTGCCTCCCTGCTTTGTCACAGGTTTGTAATTCTCACCTTCTCTAGGAAGATCAAATGTCAAAATCCATTTTTGGGAGGGGGAAAATAATCCCCTTCATGTGTTGTGAACAGTCCTTCACTACATGCCAGCAAGTAATTCAGGTAATAAAACATATTCCTGGTTTAATTAAACATTGTGCTTTTATGTGGCAGTATAAATGTGGTAGAGATATGATTTTGGAGGAAGACAATAAAATTTTTATGTAGAATTTGCAGCACAAGTATTCAGTGTCCACAGTGCTTATGCAGAGCACTGAGTTAGTGAATATGTATTTTAAATGAACACCAAAATATACAGGATTTTTTACAGACAGATTTAAAAACCTTTGGTCTCTGTTCCCTTATTGACTTGATCCATAGAAATAAGTGGGAGGTGCTTGAGGAACTTTGGTGCCTTTGAAGTGCATTTTGTGGCCTCAGCCGTGGTTGGAGGGTTTCCTTTTGCTTGGGGTGATGGGGGGAAGGTGAGTCATGCAGGTGACTTGCTCTGAGCAGCTTCTCATAAAGTCACAGAAGGAGCAGAATTACGAAGAGTAAATCCCCAAGTGACCTGATGTAAATTGGGGCTGTGTGAGTGGGAGGGGTTGGACCTGCTGAGCACCAGGGTCCCACCGTGGGCTGCTCTGGGAGCTCAGGGGCTGAGCTTGAGGACACACAGTTCCAAAGGACTTCACTTAAAAGACAAATAAAAAAACCCTTCTAAATTAAAAAAAAATAATAACAGCATGGGTTTCTAAATTCTGCTGTATGTAACTCAAGAAGAGGGTAAGTGGAGATCTGTTCACATCAAGCTTTTCTTTTTTTTGGCATCCAGAGTGTTTTCAGTGTTTACAGACTGAAATGGAGCTCTAGAAAATGATCCAGGGATTGATTTGTTCTTCTTGTACTACCAGGAGGAATAAGGAATCTGTAGACTGAACTGTGCAGCCAGTCAGGATCCCTCTGGCCTTTGATGGAGATGAATAAATATAATTACTGGCCTGGTAATGCCTGATGTCAATTAAGAAGAAAGGATTGAGTGTGGTTGTGTAACATATTGGAGTGTTCTGGGTAACCTAAATACAAGATGCAGCTATTGCAAAGACTTAATTTTCACTAATTGCTCCAACAGCTGTGTGACTTCACAAATGCAAGAAGAGTGAGGTATAAAAATGATGTTATTTTTATAGAAAACCAGATCATACTAACACTGAATGTCCGTAAATTATTATTTTCCTTTGTTACCTTCTCCCCTCCAACCCTGAATGAGCACACAAGAATATTAAACTGTATATATCATATAGGAATCATAGATCTTCTTAAGCCTCAGGGAGGAGATTCTTTGGTCCTTATAAAGCAAAATAAGTATATTTGAAGTGGACTTTTACCTGGACAGCCAGGAGAGCCTGTATTTTTATTTAAAAGTAATGCTGTGGGCAGCATCTGAACCTGAATAAAAACACTCATCTGCATGCGAAAGAAATCTGTCAGTAATTCATGCTGGATTTGTTGAATATACTGCTGTGTGAAAGAGTAAATACAGGTGCAAATCTAAAAAAGAAATATTCTTTTGTGTTGATTGTAAAAAATCACTCTCTTAACTTTAGTTACACTCCTGGTCAGGAATGTGTCAAGTAACAAGAACATCTGTATTCAGGAAGTTTCAGTGCTCATGGAAAGTTGTTCTGTGCACAGTCAGAGGAGATTGCAGATTTTTATGAGCAGAAAAAGCTCCTGGGGGGTTTAGTCCATCCCATTAATAACGTAGTTCTGAGGACTGACATCCAAGGCAGTTGATATTTTAATAGGAATCCAGGAGAAAAGCATTTGCAGGGGTGTTACCCCTTGGCAAAAGGTGGTTTGTGCTTTTGAGTGCAAACTTAAAAAGAGCTTTATAAACGATTTTAGATGACAGTTTTATTTAGCAAGAAGGGGCAAGGAGTGGTGCTTTAGTCATCTGTGTGTTCCCTGCCCTTCCAGGAGGGATGCAGGGCAGGCAGAGCTGTGTGCTGGGGAGCTGGGATGCAGGGAAGGCCTGGGCTGTGTGAGCTCATGGGTGTAATGCAAATCCCTCAACTTGCCAGACAACCCGGGACTGCTGTTATGTCCATAAATGTCGCTGTGGGGATTAGGTGTGGGAGGATTCTCCCTGGGATTGAGCTCTCCCAGGGGAGCAGTGGGGCTGTATCAGTGCGGAGATGCAGCTGGATTACAGGGTGTGTTACTGGATAAGCAGTTTAGTTCCATTAAAAGGATTGGGGTTTTTCTGGTGATCCTGGGAGAGCAGCAACTGGGTGTTGTTTGAGGCCATATTTACTGGAGATTTTTCCCAGCTTTTTTTGCCACCAACATCCACAAAGACCATTGAGGGGGTGAGTGACAGTTGCAGGAGGAGTGCAAGGTGCTTGTGTTTTACAGTGTGAACTACTTCAGTTTTGATTGTTCAGTGCTGTTTAAATTCAGAAACACTATGAAATTACTGTGGAGTAGGAAGGGGTTTATCTGTCAACATCTGTGTTTAAACATCTGTGTAAACAGATAAAGATGTGCATGCTCTGACAGAAGGAGGGAGCACAGGGTACATGGATAGCTCCCTCTCCCCCCTCACACAGCAGATTGCTGCTGGTTGGGGGACTCACAACCCTTTACCAGGTCTCTCCATTTGTTTTCATTAAGTTCAATTTCCCATTTATCCCATTCTGATTAAATACCTGTGTTTGATGAGGGAATTAGGGCTGGTGCTCTGCCTGCTTTTATTCATGTGTGCAGCTGCCTTTCTGTGGTGTTATAGTGGCACTCAGATGATCTCTGTAGTGCGAGTTGTTGGCAGTTTACAGCTCCATTTTTTCACTTTCTTCCTCTTTTAACTTTGGCACATCCCTTGTAGTGCCAGACTCTGTCCTTAACCCCATCCAGGAGCTGTGGGAGGGCAGCTCCTGCCAGTGCCAGAAAGCACCTGCATGCAGAACACCTCCAGAAGCAGATGGATTTGTAGTTCTGCATATAGGCATGAATTTTTTTTTGTCAGTGGAGGAGTTTTGGGCCTTCCAGTTTTGTTTCAAAGGATATTCAGATGATCTCACGTGAGCCACGGTCTGAGATCAGACAAAGCTGTCAGTCAGAAAGGATGTGAAGCCTGACATGGATAACATGGAGTTTTGCTGGGGTTGTGGTTGGATTTGTATGGATTTAATTTTGGTAAAAGTCATAGTTTTCAGAGACTCCTGAGTGCAAGGGAAAGTGGGGACTGTTTGATCCTACTCTGAGTGGGACAGTTTATAGCAAAGGGCTGTGTGTGCTTCCAGATCAGAAAATGATCTCCTGGACAGCAGTGGGGGCAAAAAGGTCGTGTTTGCAGTTTGATACTGAGCAGAAAAGGGTAATGAGGTGTGTGATCGTGTGTGTAGGACAGGCCTGAGGAGTGAGAGGGAGAAGGTGGGTTTGGTGCAGGACGTGGATGAAGGCAGGGGGCTGCCACTGCCATCAGCATTTCAGAAAGGGATGTAAAATAGGGAGAACATGGAAAGGCACCGGAGGTTGTAGGGTGTAGGGAATGAAATGGCACAGCCTGGGTGATCAGGAATTCTCCTCCTCAGAAGGAGGGAGCTCACTGAGCTGTGCTGTGCTCTGGTGAAGACATGGGCACCATGAGGCCACTCCAGCTCAAACAGAGATGTATCACATCCAGCCCCAACTGCAGTGGGAATGGGAAATGTGCTTCAGCAGGATGAATAATTGAATGGAAGTGGTTTTGGGGTGGAAGAGGAGCAGATAGCTTCAATCAGACAGAAATGAAAGAAATATGAGGCTTCTACAGGCTGGATTGTCTGATGGGCCTCCTGGATTTTAACATCCGTCTTAAAATACGAGATAAATAATTCTCAAGTAGAAAAGCAGCACTATGTAATCTATATATACATACATATGGGTATAGTTATCTATAAATTATCACTCAGTGGCCCATTAGGAGGAGGCCTTGCCTGACCTGATGTGCTGGTTTTGTTTGCTGGCTCCTTGCCCAGGTCTGCCTTGTCCTCTCTTTGTGAGAGGCTGGAAAATTGCCTCTCAGAAAACAAATAATTTTTGGCATTAGCTCTGCAGTCCTCTCTAGATCAGGGAGAGTGAGGTTCAGGCTTTCCTAATGTTTCTATTACAGTCAGTAAAGCACTTGAGTTAGGATGTGTTCTTGCTTTTAAAGGAGCTGGATCAGTGAACGCCTGAGGAGAATTCAGTAATCATATGAATTTGTACCTGCCCATAAAGCCAAAGCACTCTGACATATGATTTGGTCATTATGTATTCAGGTTAAGTTTCCCTCTTTTGATTTCAGCTCCATCTTTGCTGGAAACCTTTGGAGTTTATTACTGTTCTGTCAAAGCTTGTTTCAACTTTATAACTGAGCTTAAATGTCTATCAGCCTTGCTTGAGGCATTTAGAGTTTTTATTCTTGACCTTCCAGTGTTGGCTGCTGGTGTCCAGCCCTGGGTGCTCAAGGGTCATTCTCCCTTCTCCCTCCCTTTTCCTTCTCTGCTTGTGACCTGTGAATATGGAAACAGGCTACCAAGCTGCAGAACTCAGAACTCCCTCCTCATTTCATCAAGGACATCCCTGTGCCAGGGCCTCCCCATCCTCCCAGGGAAGAATTCCTTCCCAATATCCAACCTGAGCTCATTTAATGAGTTTTACACAATTAGTCTGTCTCATTCTTTAATAGCTGCCTGCTTATGGAAGCACCACAAAAACTTAGCCATAATTTATTTAATCAGTAGAACAGCTGTTTCACTGCAAACTTTCATTAATAAACTTCGAAGTTTGTCTACAGAAGTAGAATAATTTTAGCACTAACAGGTTTCTCCATAATCTTGTGTATAGCAGTAATTTTTAAAGTGTAATTATTTTACATAATGTAATGCTATGCAAAACTTGGCCTCATTAAATTAAATGCTCCACAGTCTCAAATTGCAATTGCCAAGCAAAACAAAGATACATATACACAGGTTTTTTTAGCAGATAATTTACAGCTCATCCAGATAGTGGGGCAGCACGGGGGAGGCAGAATTAAGTGGTGATAGCAAAGGCAGAGGAACTGAATGTAAAGCCAGTGTGGAGCCTGGGCACAGCATAATTACAAATATATTTAGTGATATAAATCACATCTCGAAGAATTCTGGAATATCCTGAGTTGGGAGGGACCCTTAAGGATGAGCATGTCCAGCTCTTGGCCCTGCTCTGGACACCCCACCAGAGCCACCATGGGCATAGTCCATGGGGTCTTGATATAGTTTAAATCCCAAATTCTGGTGTGGGTTGTGTTGCTGCACTTCCAGGTGGGCACAGCTCAGTTTTACAGGGGTGATGGGAATAGGGCTGGAGAGCATGGAGGGACCTGGGGGGAGGGAGAGACTACAGAGCTTGTCAGCAAAGTTATCCTGGTGAAAAACGATCCCCTATAGCCCACATAGTCCTGAAAGGTGGTGAGGATAGAGAAATAAATACAAGAAATAAAAAGTTAGCTAGAAAATAAAGTGGGGTTAAATGGTCTGGGTGCAGCACACTGAGATGAGGGGGTCTGCTGAGGGTCCCACTTGGGCTTAGTCTCACTTCTAGCACTGAAAGTGGGTTTCCTTGGCCAGGCTCACTCCTGGTTTGGGTTGTTCTTGTGGCATGGGACGTGCCCAGCAAGACTGGTTTGAGTTGGGGCTCACCACCCCAGTTGCCCCAGTTGCCCTCTGTGGCATCGAGGGTTCTCCGTGTCCCCTCCGTGCTGTGAGTGTGTGGAGATCACCTGTAGGAGGAAATCACTTCATCTGGCAGAGTCCTCCCAGATGAAATCCTTGGATTAACACTCCTTCCCCTGCCAAGTCCTGCCTGTAACTGTGAACCTGAGTGAGGAGGAGCTGGAGGAGTTTCTGCAGCAGCTGAGACACCCTGGTGGTTTTACTGACAGAAACTCATCTCTGCTTCCAGGTGGGATCTGTTCCTGCTGGGAATGGAAAGTCCCAGCCAACCTACTTCATTGTGTGAAAGCAACAGTGTTAGTAAGGTTGAGGCCCACAGAGACAGATTTGTGCATTTCTACAACTGAAATGCTGTTGAATGAGGCTGAGAACACACCAGCCCTTGGACACTCAGGCATTGGTTGGTAGATCTTAATTCCACCTGAAAGCCTCCAGCCTGTCTGCCTGTCCCCTGTGTGGCAGAGTCTGTGTCCTGGGTGTGCCAGGCTGTTCCTTGCTGTTCTCAGGAAGGGAGGAGGACATTTGGCTAGAGAAGAAGCAAGTCATTGGGACAGCCCAGGACTGATGTTTCAGGGTTGTCCCGTGCTGAGCCCTGTTTCCCAAGTGAAAGATCAGACCATCTTTGGGAAATTTGATGGGATTTCCCACGTTGCACATATGCTGGTTAAGTAAACTTTGCTCATCAGCTTCCTGCAGAGGAGATTCATAATTCCTGCTGGAATGTCCCCCAGCCACATCCTGCTTCTCCCGACATCTCCATGCACAGTTTCCCAGCATGGTGAGCTTTCAGCTCACCTCTGACATGTTTCTGGGTTTGAGTTTTGTGCCATCTGCTGTTGCCAGCTGCTTCCATGGTGGTGAGAAGCAGCAGAGATGTGAAAACAAAGTGCTTTCACCAATTTTTTTAATGATATTTCCCTTTCTCCCCAAGAAAAGTGGCAGATTTTTGCCTTAAGGCAATTATTTTTTACTTTCAGTCATTTTAAAATAATTTACATTTAGGCTATTGATTTTTTACCATATAAATAACTTCCTAACTGTTTCTGATGACGTTTTCTCTCTCTGTAAGAACTTTTTATTTGTAGGTTTTTTATCTTCTGTCTAATTGAGAAGGGATTTTTTTGCTGCTGTGCACATTGATGGCATTATATGACCAGGATAAACCTCCCCTTCTGGTAGAGGCCAGGCTGGGTATTGATCTGTGCTCCATGGCTTGCATTTCTTGGAGGAACAGGTTTCTTACTTCACTAAGTTCCCTTTCAAATGGAGAACTTAAGTAGCAGAATCTGCTGGAATATTGATGCAGGAGAAGTTCTTTGTTTCTAGAATTGTTTTCTTTCTCTCTAGCACCTCTTTATCCTTGTCTGTGACTATTTCCTTCTCCTCTAGAAATGATGGAGGAGAAGGGAGTGTGTGTTACCTTCCAGGGTGTGAGTAATCCCCGACATCCTTTTAATTGGCAGAAAGTGTTTAGAAGCCATCATGGGTAACACACCAGTACTGGATTGATTGAACCTCCTGGTAGATAAATCAAAAAAAAATTACTATAAAGAGCTCCTGTAATTGTATTAATTAGTGAGATTTATGTCTGGTCTCTGCAGAGCGGTTTGTGATCCTGCAGCAGCAGCTCTGGCTGTGCTGCAGTGACAGGGATGTGACATCCCTGGGATGGCCTGGGCTCCTCCTGGGACCCAGTGAGGGCAGGATAATGGAATATGTGGATGGGAAGGGAGCTTAAAACTTGTCCAGTCCCACCCCTGCCATGGGCAGGGACGCCTCCCACTATCCTGGGTGGCTCCAACCTGGCCTTGGACACTTGCAGGGATGGGGCAGCCACAGCTTCTGTAGTAATCAAGGGATGGTGCATTAATCCTTTGTTCTCCCTCCATTGCCTTCCTTAGGCCCTTTGGTGTTGTTCCCAACTAAATCCAGCATTTTTCCGTGCTACAGACAAGCCTTTCATCGTGGTGCAGGATTTGCTGTGTAGCTTTGCCCTGTGTGGGGTTGGGAAGTGTCACCTAAAATTAATTTGGGAAGCCCTAGAAATAACCCCCTGGATGGGAATGTAGCACTGGTGCAGAGTGATGCTGCAAATTCCTGTGTTGCTTTTCCTTTTGAATTTTATCTTGGGCAAAATCCCTTCAATATTTAATTCCATTAAAGCCCTGTCTGTGAGTGTTTGTGGATCTCTGGTGCTGCTGCTGCTTGAGGAGTGTCTGGGAAATGATTTTCAGAAGTAATTACTCATTCTTCCAACTAAGTAGAACTGTTAACCTCTCTTTATATTTTACTGTCTAATTGCCCAAAGCAGGAGAGTGAGTGGTATTTATGAGCAAAGGCCATAAATTGTGACTGTGCATCTCAGAAGGTTTTTTCTGTTGTAGTGAAGCCACAGGAACCATCAGGGGGATGATTCCCGAGGATGTTTGGGTTGTATTATTCCTACTGTTGTGTTTAAGTACAACTTCTAAAATTCAGTGATTTGGATTCCAGGCAGTAACAGCCTGGAAGAAGGATTTTGGTTGCTTTTGGTTGCAATAATGTTGATAAAAGGTAGTAATGTGTTTCTAAAAGCAGGGATGGTGCTTTCACTGGATGTGGGATGGGAGAGTTAATTCCCCTGCAGTATGAGAGTGCAAAATGCAGCATGAGCTGCTGATGGAGAATAATACCCAGTGTTACATCTGTGAGAAAACAATGAAATCCTGAGAAAGAAAGTTTTCAGAGGAGATTTCTTTTCTTTTTCTTTTTTTCTTAGTTATCTGACTGTCATTTCACTGGCTTATTCAGACTCAGTAGGTAAATGACTTTTTTCAGTACTAAAACCCTCATCATTTACTAGATGGCCTTTAAGGTCCCTTCCAATCCTGAACATTCCGTGATTCTCTGATTATTGTTGGAGGGTGAGAAGAGTTTTAGACCAGCCTGTACATTTAATTGTGCCACTACCATGGTGATTATCACGGGCACATGTGGAGCTGGAAGATCAACTTCAGTGGTGACAGATCCAACTACAAACATGCTGGAACCTCTGCCAAAAATCAATTTCCTGTATAAGTCATAGAAAATCAATAGGGTTGATCAAGGTAATTGAATTAAATACTTGGGGTAGTGTCCACAGGTAGAAGGAGGGACCTGTGCCAGGACAGTCACCAACTGTCACAAAATTTACTCCGTGAGCTTGGGAAAAATCATTTGAGAAGCATCAGCAGCTCTGACTCCTCAGTTTTTTGTGGCAAAATTAATGTTTTGGTAGCTGTGAAACTAATTAAAGGTGTAGGAAGGACACACTGGCCACAGAGGGTCTAACTGCAAAATAGGCTGTACTGGGGTTATACAAGAAAAGTGGTTTGAGTTTTAAAACCAGGGTTAACTGAAGCCTTTGACAGTACTTGGGGTATTGGTAGACAGTGCTGTTCTAAAAATGCTGTTTGAACTTCCAGTTAGAGGCACACACACAAAAGAAAAGGCAAAACTTGCCCTATAAAATACATAACTCTTGTGGTAGTGGTTAAGAAAATAGTACGTGATATAGAGTGTTAATTGTGTTTAGTTAATTACATTGTAACAGACTGAGTCAATTGGAATAATTAGTATATCTGTCATGCTTTTTATTTTAAGATGGAAATAGTTGTGGTTGCTGAAGGTCTCAGACAGCCCTGTTAGAGTCTACAAGTATTTTATAATTTACAGATGGAGAGTGACAGCAATTGGAGTCAGTGATGACAGGGAGGGAATTCAGGAGTCAGTCAAGGCTGAGCCTCGTTCCAACATCCCATTCCCTTATCACCAGCACACTTCCAGTTCCCCCCAGACCCCAGAGCTCTCCCATGCAGAACAAAGGGTTTCCCACCTTGGAATGAGTTTTAAAAAACAAACAACTGGTCTGTCTGTAGAGCTGTAGAGGAAATACTCTGGTTATTTTAATGTTTTCCTACCTCTTTCCCCCTCCCAGTACATACTTATTATTACATCTTTTCAGACTGGAAGGTGAATCAACTCACAACTCATTCTGTTTGTGACACCAGATTTAATTCTGAGCTAATCCAGTTGGACACCAAGTTCTCCTTATCCCAGAATACAGGAGGCCACGTCTTCCCAACAGCCAGGATGATGTTGTGTTCTGCTGCAAGAAACAATTTGTGCTTCCATGTCAACAAAACCACGTTTGTTTTCATGCCTTCCTGCTTGACTTTTAGCTCTGGGGGGCCTGAAAAGCCCTGTGGATGTGGAACTTGGAGACGTGGGTTAGGGGTGGCCTTGGCAATGCTGGGGGAAGGGTTGGACTGGATGAGCTTGGAGGACTTTTCCAACCTCAGTGATTCCATGTTTCCACAAAGGAATGGCCCCATCTCTCTGTGCTGGAGCAGGCTGGACAATGTCCCAGTGCTCACTCCTTCATAGTGACCTTTCCAACTGGCTGGTTCTTCCCAGATACTGAATTATGGGCATCTTTAGTTTCCTGTAAAATAATTGTCTTGAGTTCTGGTGAGTGAGGTCAGAACTGCAGCTTGAGCTGTGCGTGCTGCAGGTGCTGAAGTTTGGATCCTGAGGTGTTCCTCAGGTTGGAGCTACATTTTTGTTGTGTGATAAAATGCTAATGGAGAGCCTGTCACTTGGGAATGACCCCGTGGGCTTAGGGAAGCTGCCTGGGCAGTGATGGTGATGCAAGTTGGTTTAAAGACAGATAAATTCCGAGAAAAAAGGTCCAGGTGAACAGTCTGTGGAGGCCACATACCTCATTAGCTGTTAATCTCATTTGTCTTCAGGTTGTCTCATGGTTTGGAAACAAAAGGTCTTTATCTGCTTGTCAGGACAAAGCTAGAAGTTAGAAGTAAAATGCAGAATTGTACAGTAAAAACGTTTTGACAAGTGGTGCTCTGTGTGAGTTACCAGCCCCTCTGAAATTGATAATGAAGCCAATATTTTATCTGAAATAAATGTTTTATCACTGTTTCCAGCTGTTTTCCACTGTATCCACTGTTTTCCAGCTCCAGTGAAGAAGGTTTGCTTTCTCCTTTGGAGATCTCTCCTTACTGAGCTGGGGTAGAAGTGGGTACTGAGGGGAGCTGCCCTTTGTTTATACATTTAGATAAGATACTAATTACATTTTAAAGTGCCCCAAGTATAAAGTGCACATATATTTTTAATAGTTATGGATAAAATCCATCATGTCATTTGCTAAACTCTAATGGGATGATGAGCACTGGTGTCCTGGTCTTTGGGAATGATAATGCTGTGGGAATAACCCCAGGATTCTGCTCTCCATCAGGCCCTGCTCCAGCCAGGACTCCAGCAGGATCTGTTCATCATGTTGAATATTTTATGATATTCCAGGTTATTTTCGAGCCCTGGCAGTGCTGACTGTGCATTTGCTCACTGCTCTGGTGGCCACTGGGACTGTATTTAACATAAAATGAGCTAACACCCTGATCTGTATTAAATGTATATTAATTTTCCAATTTAGCTGAAGTATTTCAAAACACAGCCTGGCATTTCCATTTTTAAAATATTAACAGGTTGTTTGCAAAAAATTAAAGAAGTCTCTTGATGACCCGTGGATCAACAATTAATAAATGCAGTATTATAATTAGGAAAACATTTCTGTGACTTCCATCTCCCACTGCTTTCCGTAACAGACTGTACACAGTGGAAAAGCTGTTATTGCTTTGTTGGGTAGGGGTTTGTATCAGGCAGGGATGTGTTTGAGGGGCAAAATACCTGGTTTGGTGTGTGTTCTTGGGCACTGAGTGCATGTCTGTCCGTCTGGTGTGTGGAGAAGTCTGGGAAGTTGAAGTGGTTCATGTAACAGTAATGAATTATGCACAGAAATAGGAGCTTTGTGTGTCTTGGATGGTTTGTGGGAGTTGTCAGAGCTGTCAGTAGCTCCTGGTTGGGGCGGCCACATTACCAGGGCAGGGATTGTCCCTCTCCAGGGCTGTGTCCAGCTCTGGGCTCCTGAATTCAGGAAGAGCATTGAGAGACCTGAGTGTGTCCAGGGAAGGGAAGGGAGCTGGGGAAGGGGCTGAGGGAGCTGGGGGGGCTCAGCCTGGAGAAAATGGCCTGGAGGCTCAGGGGGCACCTGGAATTCTCTGCAATCCCTGCCAGGTCTGCTCCCAGGGAACAAAGGACAGGAGGAGAGGGAACGGCCTCAGGCTGGGCCAGGGGAGGGTCACGTTGGATATTGGGAAAATTTCTTCCTGGAAAGGGGGGTCAGGCCTTGGCAGGGGCTGCCCAGGGAGGGGTGGAGTCCCCACCCCTGGAGGTGCCCAAGGAAGGACTGGATGTCCCTCAGTGCTCTGGGCTGGGGGAAAAGGTGGGGATGGGGCACAGCCTGGACTCAGTGGTCCTGGAGGGCTTTAACAACCTCAGTGACCCTGTGGAAAGGGAAAACGTTGCAAAGTGACTGGGGAGCTGGATTTTAGTGATACAGGGATTAATAAATCCAGGTCTGTCCTTTAAGTCCCATCAGTAAAAATCTTCCACTACCAACACTCTGCCCCTCTGTACCCCAACACTCCCACCAGGAGATTTGTGGGGAGTTAAATTAAGAATTTAACGCAGTTCTTATCACTTTTGATTATCGCAATAATTTATATCATCATAATTTTAATCATAACACTGATTTTAATAATAATGCTATTTTTAATCATCACACCGATTTTTACTCTAATACTAATTTTATAATAACAACAAGAATTATAAATAGTGATAGTTTTACGATAGAATTAATTTCAGTCCAATAATAACTTTATATTTTCTGAGTCAGAAAACCCCTCACAAACTAAATAATCAGGCAGGATTTTTTGATTAACAGCAACTCTTTCCAGAGCCAGACTGGGCTCCCTCTCCCCTCCTGCTCCTGCTGGGAACACTTTGCCCCTTTCCAGGCACAGCTCACCCTGGGAGAGCAGCAGGCGGATCCTTGGCACGTGTCATCCCTTCCCAGGCTGGGATCCATCAGGAACGCTGAGAACGAGATTTGCAGCTCCCTGTCCTACGGCAGCATCGCTGCGGCAGCTCCGGCGTCGCTCCTGGCGCTGGCTCCCGGCAGCTCCAGGGTCATTCCAGCGGAGTCTCACCCCCGTGCTGGTTTGATTTATTAATTTGGGGGGATTTTTTTTCCCCTGTGTCCGTGTTCTGGGAGCAGGATGGCAGTTGGGAGCCACCTCGCCTGAGGCTGTGCCGTGCGCACAGCCCCTTCCTTTCCGCAGGGATGCTGAGCTGGGCTGGGATCGGATCCGTTCCTGACGGCTGGACTGGCTTTGTGTGAGTCTTCTGCCTTTTCCAGACACAGTTTGGATAGGATATGGATTTAGAGTATTGATCTGTCAGCTCTGCCCTGGGAGCAGTGGCACATCCGATGCGGTTCGTGCTGCAGATTTCCCGGCATGCGTGTGCAGCCTCACCCAGCTCTGGATCCCTCTGCCTTCCAAATTGCTTTGTCACATCAAACATCTGGGAAGGCATTTAGTCACAGTGTGGGGTTTAAAATGGAATGGGAAAGCAGGTATATTGGGCTGCTGGCACTTGATTTTATGTAAAACTTGTGTTTGCTTGTAACGGGAACACCTGGCGGGAGGTGCTGCTGGAGGGATTTGCTGGGATCGAGTTGGAGGGGCTGTGGGGTTTGATGGGATCAGGCTGGAGGGGCTGTGGGATTTGCTGACATCACACTGGAGGGACTGTGGGGTTTGCTGACATCAGATGTGCTGGTGCAGATGCATCTGGCTGCCGTCTGCAGCCTCCTGGCACTCCCTGCCACGAGGTGCTTTGTGCAGTGGATTTGTTTGGGAATGCTGAAACCCTCGGGATTTCCTTTCCCTCGGTCACTTCAAAGAATGCAGTTGGTGTGTGTGTATTGGGGAGGATTTGTTGTGTCATTGGTGGGGTGGGGATGGGGGGAGAAGGGGAAGCAGGAGCATTCCTGGGACCTGGTAACAGCAGGAGCTGCTCTGCTGAAGCTGTGGCTGACCATGATCCTTGAGATTCCTTAATTTCTTTGGAACTGACAGGAGGAATTAGTAGCTGTGAGTATTTACTCTGTGCTGGCCACAGAATCAGGGACTCAGAAACCTCTTTGAGTTTCTGACCCCAGCTTCCAGCATCCCAGCTGGAGGAATGCTGGATGCTGATGAGACAGCATCTTTGGGAAATGAAAATAGTGTGTGAGTCTTAATGGATTAACACTGAGATTTCTAAAAATATTAATTAAAAAAAATCACAAAAGTTTTTTTCCCTCATGGCAAAATGGAAGAGAATATGGATTTCTGAGTCAATATTTACTATATATTTATTATACTATTCACTTCCCTTGTGGCATTTGTGAAGAATATCTGTTTTCTGTTTCTCTGCTCCTTAGCTAGGTTCACCTCAGTCTGTTCTGATCTTTATTTGAAATTAGCACAGACAGCTGTGTTCTCTAGCAGTGATTTCACAACTGATTTACTCCTGGTGACCTCTTTTAGCTGTTGCATCGGAGGGTTTGTCAATAACTGGTGTTTCACCACATTGACAGTCGTTAGAGCAACTGAGTTGATTGGACTTCACGAGTGATACTGTCCCCTCCTATCCCCAAATAGTAGGTCATGTCTACAAATAATAGGAAATAAATGGAAATACTAACAACTACCTAAAATCATGCATAAGAAAATAACTGAGTGTTGCTGGAGTGACACCGTCCTGATTTGCACACACACACACACAGAGGGACTTTATCAAGACTGTAAATTCAAGCACTCGGAAGTTCAAAAAATGTGAGAATTAATGTTCCCTTAGCAACTGTAATCTCTTCTTTTTTTGCATGTCCATGAAGATAACTCTTTAATTATGTGCTGTTGTTCTCTGGTAACCCTGCTCCTCCACTGGCAGGAGCAGAGTGTGCTCAATGTTTTGATTTGTAGCAATGAGAGGAAAAAATTGAATAGTTCAATTGTTCTGCTCTTAACTGGGGCTGCTCTTTCCTGTCCTGCAGCCCCTCTGCCTTTCACTGTAGGTGTTCATTTTGCAGCTTCCAGCCTTCCCCACTCCCTGGCATTGGTTTGTTTGTAGTTTTTTATATTTTATTGCAATTATTTTCTTTTCCCCATTCCTGCCTATGAGGAGATTGTGCCTGCTCTGCCTGGGTCTGCTGTGGGATGCTCTGTGTTTTCCACTGTTGTTACTTGAATATACAGGGCAGTGCAGGCAGGGTTGGTGGTAAAGGACTTCCCAAAACAGCCCTGAGCCTGCCAGGCTGCCTTACCTTGACACAGTGAACCTGTGAGTTTATTTTTTATGGGTTGTGCCCACACCTTTGCTGCTGCGTGTTTGTGAGAGGGAGAGCCACACACTTGAGGCTTGTTCTTGAAATACTCCTTAAAAGCCACTGGATGGGGCTGAGGATGAGCCCACCAGGGTGCCCTGGGCTCCCCCCAGGCCTCACCTTTGCTGCAGCCACACCAAATGCAGCAGCAGTCGTGTGCTGACGGAAGGTTTAATATCTGCCAAGTCATCAGGTTTATTTTTACCTTTCCCACTTCGTTCAGGAAGTTAATTTGCTGTGAGCTTTTTCTCCTCCCTCATAACTTGCCAGGAGATCTATCCCAGAGTTTGACTCCTGGACAGCTCTTCCTCTGTTTCACCCCAATGTCTCTGTCACTGTTCCCACACTGAAGGTTGGAGTGTGTTGGAGCTGCTGCCCAAACCCACCTTCCACCCTCTTATTTATGGCCCAGGTCGCACGTGGACATGGAATTAACTATCATTCCACAAGGAAAAATTATGTTTATCCTAGGGAAATTGCAGACTAACAAGGATGAGTGTGTTCTGTCTTGCTGTGCTGTGAGGAGCTGGATGATTTTTTTCATCCCCATCTCCTTTGGGGATTCATTTCCTTTGGGTTTCTCTGTGTTGGGTTGTTTGGTTTTGGTTTGGGAAGGGGTTGGACCCCGTGTCTGTTGCCCCCACCCTCTGCCTTGGGCAAGGCTTGTTCTCAAGGCTGAGTTTGATGCACCCGGATGATGGTACAGGAGAGGTGTTGTGTGTCCAAGTGATCAATGAGATTGATCTGTGGAATCATCAGAGATCCCAGAATGGGTTGGGTTCAAAGGGACTTTAAAGCTCATTCAGTCCCACCCCCTGCCATGGGCAGGGACACCTTCCACAATCCCAGCCTGGCCTTGGACACTTCCAGGGATGGGGGATCTTTCAAGGATGGAGTTTCTTTTGCTTTTGATCAGGTTGCTTTGGACAAATACAGAGTTTAACTCCGGATTTTAATACTGGGACTTTCTCATCTTTTGAAACATCCAATGCTTTTAGTTATTTTGTATTTGGATTTACATTTGGAGCTCAAAGGGTTTTTGTTTTCTCTCTGGGGGCTTGTAGCCAGGGACCTTCAGTGATGATGATCTCTGTGTGCACAGCAGTGTCCAGACCAGGACAGGGATCTGTGACTATAGGAAGGCTCAGTGGAGTTAATCCCGGGAGAGCATCTCCAGGCCAGTAAAAGCTCCAGACACATCCCAGTTGCAGTGGTGTTTGCAGTGTCACATCCTTTTGGCAGCCAGGATGGAAAAGGGAGCAGGGGAAGTGTCATGGTCTGTGGCCCCCCTGACACCCAGCAGTCCATGCCTTTGTGGGGTGGGAGCAGTTGGTATAAAATTGGGCTTCTGGGTGCCTGTAGCTGGATGACCTTCAATGCAACTGCTGTGTCAGCAGGGAGAGATGCAAAGGTGACAGAAAACAGCCTTGCTGGCATCTCTTCAAGGTGCCTGAGCATTGTTTCAGGGGAACTGAGGGCTGGGAGCATTTGGCCAAGGGAAGGGGAACCAAAAAATCTCTCCTTGTCAGGGCTGAGGTCCCACTTTGTTTCTGGGGGAAGTGGGGGGGTGTGGGGGTAAACTGAAATTTTTGGTCCCCGTATCAGTTCTACTCTTGTGCTGCAATTTACAACTTCCCTTCAAGCCAGACATAACTCACATGGAACAGGAGTTGATGAAGTTAAATTACTTTATGGCATAGCAGGACCCTCCAACAAATAACTCCTCTAGAGATATCCAGAGTTAAAAATATCTCAGAGTGCAGCTGCTTTTAGAATCAGCAAAACATATCAGTGCTAAACCCAACTGTTGAGGTTTTAAACAGCTATTTAAGAATTCATTTATTTAAAAACTATTTTTAAAGATTCTAAAAGCTTTCTTTTTCCCCTGCCATGAGGGGTAAGAACTGCTGAAATACATCCTGCATTTGAAACTCCTGGGTTTGCTGTTTTCCAGTGTGCAGAGCTGGGCTTCTCTGAGCTCTCAGCTGCCAGAAACCCCCTGTGCTCAAGCATTTGTATTGATGGGGGAATCTATTGTTTCTAATCTGGTCAGTTGATCAATGAAGGGCAGCATGTAATTAATTGTATAATATTGTACACAAAGTCCCACTCTGTGTTTATCCAGCTGGATTTGGGATTTGTTAACTGTAGCTGCTTTCCTAAACAGTTTCAAGAGGATGTAATGAGGGGCTTTGTTCTTCCCAGCCTTCCCAGTTTTTAGTTGACAAATAATTTGAAAGAGACGCGATTACAAGTTTCATATTTCAGGTTTTTTTCCCTGCATCTCTTTATTCTATTGCTCAACATTTTTATATTTTGAGATAGTGGTCCAAAGTGAAGGAACTCATTGAAGATGCACAGTTTTCACTGAAGAGGCACAGTTTGGTTCCTATTTCATTCCAGTGCCAGTGGGGTCAGTAGGAGCAATTAAAATCCTCCTTCCGTTCCGGGCCCCCCGGATTTTATGTGCAGTGAGCTGGGGAGAAGCTGGAAGGAGCAGCAGAGCCAGGCAGTGGTTTCCCCAATTTCAAGCTGCCACAGGGACCTTTTGTCCTGCTGTTCCTCCAAGAGAGGTGATGGGACTCAAGGAAAAGTTGCATCTGCCTGACCTGTCCACTATGATGTTCTACTTGTGCTGTTTTGGTTCTCATGCAGATGGAGGGAACGAGGAGCCACCAGACCGAAGACAGGCAAGTGTAGACTCCCGTCAGAGCCGAGCTGGGCAAGGTAAAACCTGAGTGTTGTTCTGCCTCGGGGACTCGTCTCATTCCTTCACCTCTGGTCTCTCCCCCGTGTCGTGTTTCTCGTGGAACTGTGTGATCTGATGCCTTTGTCCCATCTTTGTTACTCACAAATGCACTGAGACTCCCAAACCAGGCAGTCTTGGTGTAGTTGGAGGAGTTTATCCTAATTCCTGGCTCAGACAATCTTTGTGTGGCTGGANTGGTCCAAAGTGAAGGAACTCATTGAAGATGCACAGTTTTCACTGAAGAGGCACAGTTTGGTTCCTATTTCATTCCAGTGCCAGTGGGGTCAGTAGGAGCAATTAAAATCCTCCTTCCGTTCCGGGCCCCCCGGATTTTATGTGCAGTGAGCTGGGGAGAAGCTGGAAGGAGCAGCAGAGCCAGGCAGTGGTTTCCCCAATTTCAAGCTGCCACAGGGACCTTTTGTCCTGCTGTTCCTCCAAGAGAGGTGATGGGACTCAAGGAAAAGTTGCATCTGCCTGACCTGTCCACTATGATGTTCTACTTGTGCTGTTTTGGTTCTCATGCAGATGGAGGGAACGAGGAGCCACCAGACCGAAGACAGGCAAGTGTAGACTCCCGTCAGAGCCGAGCTGGGCAAGGTAAAACCTGAGTGTTGTTCTGCCTCGGGGACTCGTCTCATTCCTTCACCTCTGGTCTCTCCCCCGTGTCGTGTTTCTCGTGGAACTGTGTGATCTGATGCCTTTGTCCCATCTTTGTTACTCACAAATGCACTGAGACTCCCAAACCAGGCAGTCTTGGTGTAGTTGGAGGAGTTTATCCTAATTCCTGGCTCAGACAATCTTTGTGTGGCTGGAGGAGTTTATCCTAATTCCTGGCTGGGCACGGGGGGACATGCAGAGTGCAGAGTCTCCTTGTTCCAGCTGCAGGGACGGTGCTGCACACAAATGGCTGTTGGAGCTGGTGATACTGGAATTCTTCAGCACATACCAGCCCAAACCAACACTTGGTTTCCAATTTCCCACTTGCCTTCCCCCTGATGGCACAGGGAGAACCTGAAAGGTTCTCCTTAACCAGGTTATCCCTCTCCATACCCCGTGATGGGATGGAGAAGGACCTCTGTGCACCTGCCCTGGGGGCTGAGCCAGCCCCGTGTTACATCTTCAGCTTTGATTTATTTCATTCCACAGGAACGGGGCAAAAGGTCTGAGGGAGGCAGTGTTAAAAATAAGGTATATATTATTAAGAGAACAATTCTGCAAGCTCTTTTGTTGAGTATCCCTCACTCAGAGTAGGTTTGGTAGTTAACAGCACACAGAGTCATGTAATGGGGATTTCTGTCCCTGCCAGCAGCAGCTCTTAGATCTGTGCTGGCTTAGGTGTCCTTTGAAGTAGCTTTACTTGGTTTTTAGCATTTTCTCATTTGTGAGGGTTGTGCAAATGCTGTATTTTCACACAGCCTTGAGACTGAACAGCATTTTTTGGAAGCAGGGCTCTGGCAGGTGCTTTGTGCGTTGACTTATTTTCTCTTTGGGATTGGCAGCAATAATTTTCCTTTCATTGAAGTTCGAGCCTGTTTTTGTCATGGTGTCCTAATGACTTATTATGGAGACATTTTCTCTAGAGCACTGTTCTTTTTTGGCATCATTCCAGCATTGCCCAGGCAAAGTGATTGTGAGTGATTGAAGCTGTGATCGGAATTAGGGGCATCGGAATTGGGAGTTAAACCCTGAATGCCTGTGAAGTGATAACTGCTCTGTTCACAGAGGATCTTTTAATTAACAGCTTTTGAATGTGATATTTTAAACGTTCTTATATTAAAATAGAGTTAAAATACAATTGAGGAGGAGCCAGGGAGTTTGGAGCTGCATATATCCTGTGGCAGGGTGTGTGGAAGGAGCGTTGCTGTGCTTTGAGGTACAGAATGAACGGTTCTTCTTTCCCAGATATTCTGAACTCTCATAAAGGTGCTGTTGTGTTACTGCTGAAGGCTGAGCCTTGCTCTGCTCTTGCTTCCTGTGATGTCCTTCCCTGTATCTGGCCTCTGTCCAATGGTTTATTATGGAATAGAGCAGCTCAGATTTTGCTGGGAGCTGCCTGCTCGGTATCGACACCCCCGCCTTGTACACACTCTGCTCCCTGAGGTTCCCTTTCACCCTGGCTGTTCAGGATTTCTGCTGCTGTGGGGAAGGGATGGGTTTGGGCAGAGGAAGTGGGGATTTTTCTTCAAGTCCTTGCCCAGCAATCACCACCTGTACCTGTTCACAGGTGTGGCTCAGGGAACTGCATTAACGAGCAAGAAATTTCACCATGGAAGGGAATAGAGGGGGAAAAGGTAAAAAAAGCTACCAGCTTCCAGGAAAAACAAGCTTCTGAGCTAAATGTTTCCCTCTGGATTAGTGGGTACAGTTGTAGATGCAGCTTTCTTGCAAGTATGAAAGGAGAAGTCTCTTTACTCCATAGAAATGATATCTTTAACTTTGCCTTGCTCTGTGTCCATCACTTGCAGTCTGTCTGCATGTGCTAACAGCTGTTTTCCATGCTGGTGGGTTAAGAGGGTTTATTATCCTTGGATGAAGTATCCAGCTGAAATGGGACAGTTGTGTTCTTGCTGTTTCAGCTTCCATGTTGCTGCGTGTGATGCCCACATGTCTCAATGTCTGCAAAGCTTTGTTGGCAGGACAAGAGGAAATGTCCTCAAGTTGTGCTAGGGGAGGTTTAGGTTGGATATTGGGAAAAATCTTTTCATGGAGAGGGTTGTCCTGCCCTGGAACAGGCCACCCCAGGGCAGTGGTGGAGTCACCATCCCTGAAAATGTTCAAAAAACGTGTGGATGTGGCACCTGAGGGACATGATTTGCTGATTGGTGGTTGGACTTGATGATTTTATAAGTCTTTTCCAGCCTGAACAATTCTGTGATTATCTTGTAAAACTCAAGAAATAGTTTACTAGTTCAAATATACATTTCACAGTAACTTTTTATTTAAATACATTTCATGCCAAACCATCAAAGTTCTGGTTCAGCCATGAATAATCTCTAATTCCAGGGTTTGATAAACCAAATACTCTTTCTGACCAAAACAGATTTCAGACTCTTTCCGTGACCTTGTTTGTGTGTTTGTTTGCTCTGCCAAGGGGGAGAGGGAAATTTTAACTTCTGTGGAATTAAGGGAATACCTTGGGGGTGTTTTGTGAGTTCATTGAATTTTTAAGAGGGAAAATACTCCTGAAAACTTTGCCAAGATATAATTACTTTTATTTCTAGTAAGTTTTAGATGCATTGGTCAAACATACTGGGAACTTACACCATAACAGCCAGTGAAACACACATGGATTTTTCCCAGACCTTAAGCTACAGGGCATGCCCATGGTTTGTAGTTCCCTAAAATCAGTGGTGGCAAATCTTTTTTTCCATGCCTGGCACCAAATGTGTTTTAAAAAACCATTGTAGGTTGTTTCTGTTGGTGGCAGTTTTGGCAGGGGGATGGTGAGTTGTCATCCCTGGAGCTCCCAGAGGGCCTGACTGGGCTGGTAGGGCTGCAGTGGGCTCAGCTCCTGGTAACTGGGGAGGGTCCAGGAAGCAGAGAGTGAGAATTGTGTTTGCAACTGTCAAAAAAAAGGGTGTTTGTTTGGGTTTCCTGTCAAGAATGGGACAGAACCACTGAGAGATGTTCCTGAAAGTTGGCATCAGGAATGGATGGATTCCAGCCACCGGTGCTGCAGCCTCCTGGAACCCTTCAGGATCCAGTCCAAGGTTTTTTGACAGTTATTTCAATATGGGATTTTCCAACAATGTGTTGGGTTGTTCACGTTGGCCTTTGGATATTGGGAATACAGCAAGTCCGTCGTCTCCGCTGTGGCACCAGATGTTTGAGGCCTTTTTTCCTTTTATCTTCTCCCCACTTTTGTCTGTCTCCCTTTCTGTCCAGCAGTTACATTTTCTCTCAGAAGCATCTCAGAAGCCGTTGAGAACAGCACATCTATCCTGTGGAAATCCAATAAGGAATGTTTTAGGGAGGCAAAACATCAGCGGGCACTAAAAGCTAAAATCCATCTTGTACTGGTGTGGCACAAGTGCTGCCTTCTCACATTGTTAGTAATGAAATATTCATGTTAACAGTTTCAGGTTGGTTTTGCAGATGAATTATGAGTTGTCTGGTTGAGGTTGTTCATCTTTCTGACAAAAGATGGAGATCCAGGTGTCCTTGATCCCGAGGTTTCCATGTCTCATGGCAGGAACCTTCTGGCTCTTGACTCTTGCTGATCTGGAGCACCTGCCCCTCATTTGTCATTAATACTGTTCACAGCAATTAGCAAGATTTGCTTTTATTGTTCTATCTCCACTTGTTTTCATGTTCTTTGGTGTCTTACATGTGGATCTTCAGTGATGTGACCCCCACACAGGCTTTGTGTGTCTCTGGGGAGAGTTGGAGCTGGTGGCTGTTTATGGAGGCTTTGTTCTTCCATTTCATTTGGGATTTGGTGGAGGTTTTTAGGCTAAAGGTCTTCATATTGAAATTTAATTCAGCTGGAAGGTTTTTTATTAGAAACCCACAATCTAAAAGCCATCAGTGAAAGGACAATCGCTGTATTGAAAACTGGTGACTCTCAGACTCGGAAAGACAAATTAAGAACATGGAAAGAAATTCTTCATGCTCCTGCTGTAGACAGGGCTGCTGAGATCCTGTTCCAAGATCTAATTTCTTTAAGGAATGTGTCCAAACCATGCAAGAGGACCAGGGGCAAGGGCTCCCCTCTCTGCCAGCCCCTTGCCTTGGAATGACAAAGCAGGGTCATTTTTCTTTTTTTCTAACCATTGCTTTTGTTTTGATCTGCCCCTCAGGCACCTCCACAGAGAACGACTGTGCTTTTGAACCTGACTACGCTCTCCCACCACTCCCAGTGACCGAAGGTATGCAGCACATTCGGATTATGGAGGGCATGTCCCGCTCCCTTCCATCCTCCCCCTTACTCACACATCAGTCTATCAGTGTTCGGCTCCAACCTGTGAAGAAGTTAACTGGTAAGGACTTTAATAAACTTCACTGGGGCTTTTAAGGTCCATTGGTGCAAAAAAAAAAACTGTAAGAAAAGGCTTTGAACAGCTTCTGTATCCAAGTCATTCCCATGTTTATTGCAGCAGCTGCTTTGGTCAAACCCAGGGATGGATTGGATTTTGTGCTGACAGAGAAATCTTGCTCTTCTGAAAAAGATCTCTCTGGTTTACAAATATTCTAGAGATTTTGAGAAATTTGTAGTAGAGTCCACTTTTTGTTGTTTATGCACAGTGGAAGTGTTACAGTAATTTTAAACAACTTCATGATTTAATTTTGAATGCTGAGAGAACATCAGAGGAATGATAAACTTTGACAGCAAAGTGGGTTTTTTTGTAGTTCATGCATATTTTTAAACTGTTTTGTTTATCTAATTTGCTGTGATTGTGGTTTGAACACCTAGAGATAGTGAGGTAGTTGGATTTTCAAAAGCACTTGGAGTCCATCCATATAACAGCCTGAAAAAAAGTCTTTCTACTGGTAACAGTTTGAAAAAACTTCTTGCCTAAAATTTGCCCCCAGTCTGTGCCCACCTTTAAGAATGACCAGCCAGTGTCCTGTGCTTGTGCTGAGGGAAACCTCCAAAGAAAGTTTTTAGTGGAAATGATGTGATTGTGTGTGGAAAAGGGAGCTCTGATACACTTGGTGCCTTTTGTTTCTCCTGCCCACTGCTGAAAGGAGAACTTGAGAACAGAGTCACAATTCCATAAGGGGGTGGGGCTGCTCTTTGGAGCATCCCACTAGTTCCTCAAAAGACCTGGAATTGCAGCAGTGGCTTTTGCAGGTGGTAATTTAAGGAGAGGGAAGGGGGTTCCTGCAAACCTGAGGGGTTGTGCAGCTCTCAGTCTGGGGTAGAGCTGTGGGTGTTCACCTGCTGAAAATGCACGTCTTTCTGTCAGTGAGGTTTGGAAATTACAGGCCAGGAAATCTAAACCTGGACAAGTTGAGTAGAAACCAGGATGGTGTCCATAAAATACTGATAATTGTTACTGCACAGAAGCAAGAGAAGAAAAGTGTAGGCTTTGTTCAGAGGTCCATGTTGGGGTCACACACAAAACTCCGTTGGGAGTGGATTGGGAAGGTGACTACATCTGTCTTCTATGTGCACACTTTGCCTTCTCCATCTGTTTGAAGTATCCTGTTCCAGCTGGACCCAGTCCCATGTCCCAGGCAAACCCCTGCTCATGCTTCGCACGTCCGTGTCTCGATGGCTCCGGAGGAGCTCCTGACACACTTGGAATTCAGGGTGTGTGTCTTTGTGTTGATGGAGGAGATTTTTAAAATTATTAGTTTGATTTTTTGTTGCTATTGAAAAGGAAGGTGTTTATTTTACATCCACTTACAGTCATGGTAGGAATTTGTTTGCTTTCATTAAGGTGACGTGGAAAGGAGCTGGGAAAGCAACACTTCTGCTCTTTGTTATTCATAGTTTTTATCACGTACCCTCAACTATTCCTTATGGTCTGTCCCCATACCAATAATCTGTGAGATTTTGAAAGCAAAAGCCTCCCTCAGCAACAGAAAGAATCACAGAATATCCTGACTTGAGGACCCCCAAGGATCACCCAGCCCAACCCCTGGCCCTGCCCAGGACACCCCAACAATCCCCCCCGGCCCTGAGTGTTGTCCAAACCCTCCTGGAGCTCTGGCAGCCTTGGGGCTGTGACCAAACCCTGGGGAGCCTGTTCAGTGCCCAACCACCCTCTGGGGGGAGAACCTTTCCCTGAGATCCAACCTGACCCTGCCCTGGCACAGCTTCACCTCACTGAGATGTCTGTGGAATGTCTGACCATCTACTATACCAGCAAATGAAAAGTAGGGTGGGGGTTTTTTGCCAGGGGATATTGACTGGTAATTTATGAAGACCCTCCTCATTTTTATTCATTAGTGAAATAGCACGATCAAAAAGATAAAGAAAATTTAGAGTTAATATTAGATTTGTGAAGACAACTTCACAGCTTGAGCTATTTTTTCATGCGTTTCTCCTCAGTCAAACCCTCTCTGGTTTTACAGAAGCCTTGCAAATGCTATCACAGCACCCTCCAAGCTTGGCAGAACTGATAAGCAGCTTGATTCAAAAGTCTTCATGTGACTGGGGGGTAAAAATAAGGCTCCAGGAAGTGGACAGTCAATGTACAGAGAGATTCTACCAGAGCTTGCTGGCTCCGGGGTCCCTTCCAACCATCTCTTCCTTGCNGGTGCCCAGAGAAGCTGTGGCTGCCCCATCCCTGGGAGTGTCCAAGGGCAGGTTGGAGCCACCTGGGACAGTGGGAGGTGTCCCTGCCCAGGGTCAGGGGGTGGCACTGGATGGGCTTTAAGGTCACTCCCAACCCAAACCATCCCATGATTTCATGATAATATAATCTTTTCAAGTTCTTAACCTGGATCATTGGTGTCTGAGTGAGCTTTTCATCCACAGAAAAGTTAAAATGTCCGTTTTTGGTACACAGCCACAGAAACACATTTCATGGAGTGTTGGTTCACTGTCCAGAGGAACTGAGGTCACTCACTCACTCACTCGCTTGTTGGTATCTGGGTTTGCTGTGTATGAAAACTTGCCTGGATTCAGAGGGTGATAAATATTCCATGTGGGTGCAATTTCCACTCTGCTGAATACTCTGGTGATTAAGAGAAACTAAGGTCATTGTGGCTCCGAGGGTGAAGTAATAGTCAGCATAAGTAATCAGCTCTCCCCTCCTTCCTGGATCACCTCTTGTTTAGCACTGGCTGAGAACATATTAAAATCAGCACGTTTAACCTCAATTTATGTTGTTTATTTTTTTTTTTTTACAACAGTGGCTTTATTAGCAAGTGTAATGTGAAAAATGCATAATAAAAAGAAAATCCACCACCCTCCCAGCCCAGGATCAGTAACTGAAGACACCATTTTGTTTTGTCTGAAATAAAATTAACACTTAAAACTCACCATGTTTGCTGCACAAGGAGCAACTGCTTTAAAAACAACAGGGTTCAATATTGTGCTGTACATGAGAAGTGTGTTGTTTCTGACTCAAAGCCATGGCTGCACTGCAAAATAATGCAGGTGCTCTGTATACCTGCCTTGAGGACAGCACTGCTTTCCAGGAGGCTGCTTAGGGGTGAATGTATTGAAGTGCCTTCATGAATCAGTGCCAAAAATACTCATATTAGGTTAATAAATGAGATACTGGGCTGGAAGACTCAGCTCCTGATGCTTTAATTCCATTCCTGTGGAAGCCACCACATGCAGAGGGTTCACACAAAGCCCCGGGCCGCACCACACTCCTCCTCCTCCTCCTCC
>VYZS01094793.1:10560-24980 GCA_013400695.1 Neodrepanis coruscans | reverse complement strand
ATAACATCTTGCCTATATGCTGCTCTGACAGACAAGCTATTGCTGTTGTTTTCCACAGTAGGGTCGTTTTCTATGAAGTTCTAACAAGAAGTTTATCTGTCGGTTCTTATTGCTTAGGGGGGTTTTGTACTTAAACCAATACACTGGGCTGAGATGTTGCAAATCTCAGACTTCAAAATACAAATAATTGCTTAATCATCTGTATACATCAGTACTTTGGTGCCGGTCTCATCAGCCTGTTCTTACACCTATTTCTTGTCTTAGATACTCAGACCTGAGGAGTTTCCAGTCACCTCGATTTGGGAGTCAGCACTTCTTTTCTATCAACAGGTTAAAGCAACAGTGGCTAGAGTCATGTAAGATTTATGAGGGTTGAGGGAAATTGAGGTTTATATTGAAGAATGGCAGAGACCCTTGTTTCAGAAGAAACATTGCTGCTTGTTTGCTAAAGGGCTTGATTAGGATTTCACTGCTATTGGCACTCAAACAGTAGAAAAACTGCTGTTGGCAGTGATGGCAGGTTGCAAGTGAGAAGCAATGTGAAGGCCTGTTTATCCTGGTGTTTTCCACTTAGTGGTTCTTCCGACTGTCAGCTCAGCCAGCAGCAAGAGCTGAGAGCTTTGCTTGTAGAAAACAGAGGTAAACTTCTCACTGCTGTCCTGTGCAGGGAATTCTTGTAAAGCCTGTGTGTTGCTGCATGTACTTTCTCTCCCTTTGTTAGGTGAAACCTGGAGCTTGGTTTTGTGAAGTCTGGTGAACCGACTTCTGCCACACCTCGCTCTACACTAATCTGTTCTCCTCTGGCCAGGCTGCCAGCTATTAGCTGGTTTAGATTAGAAGAGGAAATTGCTGAGCTAAGTTCCTTGCCTTGGGAGAAATATTGTAACACTAATCAGCTTTTAATTACACGTATCAGTTTCTCTATGGTTAACAGAGATTTTGTTTTTGCTCAGAGAGCTGTAGTCAGCCTGCACGTCAGAGCAGATCCTTGCTACGTAACGTTGGAGAATCTGCAGAACTCCACGCCTGTTACTTGAAGGGATTTAGCCATGTAGGTTATTTAGTAGAACTAGTCTTTTCTTAAACCCCATTTGCATAGCTTGGGAGAGAGTTTGTGATTCACTCAGAACTTCTTGAAGAGTTTCTGGCTGTGTTTGTGAGGGCCACACTCAGAGTTTCTCTCTATTGATATCCAATGTCCATTTTTATTATAAATGTGGCTGAGTATCTTCAAGTGAGATATTTTGTTGCGTAGGATTGCTGGTGAAAATAGCAAATTTGCACTTTCCTTTGTGACAAGTTTTGAAATAGGCATAATTTGGGCTGGACTGTTGTTTTTCATCACCCATCTTGAATTTAGGCCGTATACTCAGAAACCAGTGCTCTGACCTGTGGTCTGCAGCTGTCTGGGGATCACGGGCTGCTTCTGAAGGGTTGTCAAAAGGTAGCTGTGAAAAGCCGTCCCGTTGTCAGCTGCTGGGAAGTGACTACAAACAATACACTAAGGACTTCTCAGAGTGAACAAATTGGGAATTTTCCAGTTTTTCCTTCTTCTGGATCTTGCTTTGCGTTCCTCCTTCCGCAGAAAGTTCAGGGCACTCTTAACATCAGTCAAAAGTCAAGAGAAGACTCCTGGTGCAGATGCAAATCCGGGGTTTCCCCTGAGGCTGCTGTTCTTGCTCCTGAATGAGCTCCATGAATAGAGAACATAACAAATTTGTACTGTACCTCTGGCTTTGAAGTTCGGCTCTTCCTAATAAGATCCTCCAACGCTTCCAGCTCTTTGTGTGAGCGCGTGTACTGATATGTAGATTGTGATATGAGGTCGAACCCGGCTGTGGGCGGGAGGAGGCACCACAACAGGCATCAGCAGCGCTCGACCTCAGAGCAGTGAAACCTGCCACTGAAACTGGATGAATATCTGTGCTGACTAACCTTTGGTGAGCGTTATTGCCGTGAGTGTGTTACTAGCTGTGCTCCAGGTAGCTGGCTTAAAGCTCCTGCTGGATGCTCCTGCACTTGCAGTGGTTTCGGGAAAGGTATATGGCTTAGATATGTATTTTTCAAAATGTAGTTAGTCATCAGGTTAATTGCAGGTTTTTTGTCTGCCTCTTCTTCCAAGCCTACCAGATTTCTCAAGGAGTAGAGATGGTCTGCCTGGATCATCAAGCAGCGTGTAAACCTATGGGTAGTGGATTCTGTCCTGATCTGCTCCAGGCAGGACAGAACTTGGCTCCCCTGAGCTGGCTGGTGTCACATCGCTGTGAACACCTGCTGTCTAGCCCAGAGAGGTGGCCTTTGGAGAGAAACATAGGATTGATTGCTGGCAAGAGTGAGGGAGAGTTGTCTCGCTTGCCTCATGCTGTCTATGCAGGACTTGCCATCTGATCAAACCTGACAAATATGTTTGAGTAGCCCGAGGGAAAAGTGTGTGTTCATGGAACAGTCCCTGTCCTGAAAAAGGGCAATGAAGGGTTTATCTTGCTTGCTGTCCCTGTCAGAGTGCCTATGTCAGCAGTGTTCCATCATGGATCATTTGACATCTAAGATGTTGCTAAACTCAGTTTAAAAGCAGGTTTTCTGTATGTGTAAGATGCTGGTTGTTTAACAGATGGTCCCTTAATTGCAAATCCTACACAGCACTCTGACCACTTACTAATCTGTCACACTGGTTTGCTTGTCAGTGTTATGGGTATCCCTCACTCTGGAGTCTTCCCAGTCAGGTATTGTGAGTGGCTGCTGCTGTTCACTGCCACTCCTTGGAGGTGACTGCCCTGATTGGAATTGCTTCCACTTGAGTACCTCCATCATGGATCCCTGGGAGCCTGAGTACTTGCCAGAGCATTGGTGCCACAGTCTGAACAGAACCACCTGACTGTGGTAGAGGTCCCAGCATCCAGCGTGACTTGATGACAGTGAGAGAGAACAGATAGGGAAAGGGGCACTTGTTTTTTCCTGAGTGTTTCAAACTACTGCCAGATTTTGAGAATGAGTTTCCCCAGGTGGCTACTGAGGATCAGATTCTGCTCCATCCCAGGGTCTCCCATGCATTCCCCAGGCTTGCTCACCAATTTGCCTCTTACGCCACGAGGATGCTGCTTGTGATATGAGAAAGCTGCTTAGTTCTGGCTTAGCCCTCACCAGTGGACCTCTGTGCCATTACTCAGGGTGGGTTGCTCACCCCACATGTCCTGTCCCAGTATCCTGGACTGCATCCTTGACTGACCTGCTGGGGTACTGGAGCTGCTCTGGAACCACCATGGTGGCCTTACATGACTTAAGAGGAGGGAAGCTGTCCTAAGGAAAGTCACTCATGTTAGATAACGGCTCTGGTTTTTTTCCTGCAGCAGTAGAAGGGAGGCAGTGCAGTACACCTATGGAGAGAGCCCGTGGGCCTTTAATATAAGAAACAGATTATACTGCTTTGATAAAGTTGGGCAACAGGAGATGAGCAGAGGATTTCAAATAGTGTATCCCTGTCACCAGGGCTGGATCCACCTGTCCAGCCGTGGAGGCTGCATAATGATGATACACAAACTTCCAGGGATAGTAAAGGAAGCACAGGCATACCCTGCAACCTGGTCATGGGAGGGTCTGAACAGACAGTGCAGAGAAAGGGGATTGGTGTGTAATCGGTGGTTTCAGTGAAGGGGGTCAGCTTAATTTGAATTTTCTTGTTTGGAGCAGTTGAGAGTTCTACTTGAAGAAAAAGCAAATTGTAGGCAGCAAACAGTTAAACAGCTGCTCACACTGTCACTAGGTGTTTTATGACTGACAGGATGAACTGCAAGCAAAACAATCAAGCATGTTCCTTCCTTTGGCGTTGTCATGCCTTGTGCCCAAGCAGCAGGAGGAGCGTGCTGTGCTCTCTGCTGACACACCAGCCTTGCTTCCCTGTGCCTTGTAATGGGAAAGGTTTTGGTCACTGCTGCTTAACATAACCTGGCAGTGCTGCATTGACTTTTAAGTAACGTTCTTTTAAGGAACCCATCCTAATATTGGAGCAAGAGATGCAGTGGTGATTTTTACTTATTCTTGATTTATGCAAGCAGTGTATTTTACAAGTTCTAATTTTATTGAATCAGTGTTTTTATCCTCCACTGTTTTAACTACTTTCTCTGTGTTCAGAAGTATGGAGTATTCTCCTCAAAACGTAGCCATTTCAAATTCTGCTTTGAGGAATAGCATCACTGATTTTTTTGAGGTATGTGCCTCTGGACTGAATTAAGAGCTTGCAAAGCAGATATAGCTATTGCTCTTTTACTAGTACAGTTTTCCAATTTTCTTTGTGTTTTGTGGAAGCTTTAATATGATTTTCCAGAGGTTTTTATGCTTTAATGTTAAAAACACTGTAGTGTGTTGCACACATGCACTTTGCCTTCTTGTGCTTGAAGCTTTCTGGACTTAACCCAACCTTCCTCCTCAATTCTCAATTATTTTTTTTAAGAGGTAACTTGAGCATGCTAATTTAATTTTTGTCACTAGCTGTGTTTTAAACTAGGTTTTTGTACAACCTCTTATAGTACCCGTGGAGACACACCATTTGGCTTGAATAAACTAACTTACCTAAGAATCTTTCTGGTTTTACTGCAGGTTGGGAGGACCTGACCCTCTGGACTATGTCAGCATGTACAGAAACCTGGGAAATCCAGCGCTGAATGTTCCTGAGCACTGGCACTATGTCAGCTTTGGGTTAAGTGACTTATATGGAGACAACAGGGTACATGAGTAAGTATCATTTAAGTTCTGTAGCTTCATGTTGTGTTTTGTGTCGCATTTTTGGGGACATGTAGGTAAAACTCTGTCCTGCTGTTCATGTTATTTGAACAGCTGGTTTTCTGCTGAGAATACCCCAGCCCTGGTCTCACAAAGGATGACGTATGTCTCTTCTTGTATGTAGAAGCATTTGTATGTTCCCCTCTGCAGGCTATGAATGCAATATATGTCCTTTCAGTATTAAGTGGCTTTTTGTTAGGCTTTTTTTTTTTAAATTATTTCTTTTAACTGGTTGGGAAATTTTCTTTTAACTGTCTGTCTTGTGTTTTTCACTGTTGGTAGTCTGATACGGTGATATGCTTAAATCCTGACCCCTCCCTGTGCACGCTAAATGCCTTCCTCTGGAAAACCTCTGTAAGGGCATTTTTGCTATTGCTGGCACAGCAGTGTTACTGTCAGCAGACTGCCACCACAGTGGCTGCTGTATAAAGTGCCAACTTGTGTAACAGAAGCCTAAAATTCTAATTGTTTGACTGTCTTTTCTCCAGTAATTAAATTACTATCTTAGCTTGTTGATATGGATGGTTTTTAGCAGACATTTAGTATTAGACCAAGTAGGCAGCAGGAGCTAACCTCATTCTTCTCTTTCTTTGACTGACCTTGCTCCTTAACTCCAGTTCAAGTGAGCAGCAGTAGCCAAGCAGTCACAATCTTGGGGCTGTGAACGTTGCCTTTCAATCAGCCAGAAATGCCACAGGGTTTCTGCCGACACTGTTTAGTGAAACTGTGTTTCCACTGTTTCATAGTTTCAGGGTAAATGTCCTTGATGAATGGTGCAGCAAAGGCCTCATTTTGCTCACCCAAGCTTTACTCCTTTTGTTTGTCTTGGTTGAGATTCAGCCACCATTTTTTTTCATCCAAATGCTTCTCTTGCAGCAGCAGCAGGCAGGCAGGCAGTTTCTTTCACCTTATCCATGTCCTCAAGGCAGTTTCTCCTGTTTTGTTTTTCTTCCCTGTGTTTGTGATTACAAAACTCTTTTTCAGAAGACAAGTCTCTTAAGACTGGAGTTTATACAGGACTCCAGTTGTCACAGAGATCTGCCTGGGACATTTAACCAACACATCTACTAACAACAAATTCCAGTCATTAGTAGTAGGGACAGAGGAAAAGTAGGACAAGTGAAAGAAATTAACTTCAGTTAAAGGCTTCCTTCCCTCACTTCCACAAGAGACCCTTGCATGGACATGCAGGCCTTCATGTGATGCCTTTGTTCTCAGATAATATTTCACCTCTGCCACTGAAAATCTGAGGTTGCCAAGATTAGATGACCTGTATTCGCCCACTTTGTTGTGATAGGACTAACTTTGGAGGGAGTAAGTGCTGTGCTGACTTCTTCTATTTGGTGACTTGTTGACCTGAGTTTTTCCCGTGGTGAGACTTTTCTCCTTCAAGACTTTTTCTGATGATTTTGGGTGAGAACAGGGAGTGGACATGAGAGTCTCAGCTGAAGACATGAGGGGTGTTGTGGTTTTATGAACGAAGAAGCAAATTCTATAAGGACACAGCTTTCTTGGTCCTGCTACGTGCTTCTCACTCCCAAAACCTGTCTGCTGCACCAAAACCTGTTGTGCTTCTGTAGTGGAAAACTTGGGGGTGGAAGATCAAAAGTATCACACAGGTGGAATGTCTCAACTTTAAATAACTTCCTGGCACAGGACCTCCTTACTTTTCATACTGCCATATGGTTTGTTCTGGAAATTTAGACTGAGGTAGTGGGACATGCATTTTGCTGGTTGCAGGGCACAGGAATTAAACTCCCATCTCTAGACACCAGCTGCAGCTGATTTCCAAGGCCTGCTGAGTGAAGCAGGAACAAAGTCTGTCCATGCTCTGGGAGGTCTGAAGTCCCCAGCTGCCCTGCATGGATGTGATCCTGGGAGGAGGCTTAGAGAGCTGGTGTGCCTTGCCTGCCCCTGGCACTGCACTGCTGGAAGCTGCTGCAGCTGGGTACTGCAGGCAAATAGTGTGAGCCATCATTGCCGTGCTGCTTTGGGGATATTGGCCACAATCTCTTCACCACACACCTGCTCAGGTCCATCACCGTGCCTGTGTTTCCCTTCTCTTTATGGCTGGAACAATGTACACAGCTCTTAAACACTGCCCCTGAAGTTATCATCTGGTAGATGAGCACTGTGGGCTGTTTGAGAGATAATTTTCAAAGGAGCTGAGCACTCACCAGCAATTCTCTATTCTTGAAATGGGATGGCTGTGGGAACTGCAGGTCACCAGTGTGCACCTGGGTGCACACTGCAGGAATGTGGTGGATTTCCTATGTACTCAGGAGGCTCTTGTTCTGCAGCAGGGAATTCAATAAAGCTTTTGTTTAAGAAAATGGGTATCAGTTTCTTTGTTACTTGGAGGGCTTTGGGATTCTGTTGTCGCAGGTAAAGTGTGCTGCAGAGTGGTTGGCAGGAGCATGGGGTGACAGAGGAGTTATTTAATTCTTTGCCATACTTTCTTTAAAGCTAATGTGGCACTGAACTCTGCTCAACTGCCCTGGCCTCTGGAGATAAGAGTGAGTTTGTGGGTTTCCCAGTTCTCTCTACAAAGACTGCAGAGCTGGATCTGCTTCTGACAGTCAGCAAGGTTTCTGCAATAGGGATGTATGTCCATAACTTTGCTGTCCTTCATCCTTTAGAAAGGGAAAGTTATATTGACAAAGGTCTTTTTAACTGCCTGACTTGACTTTGGGTGTAATGCACAACTTATTTCTTGTGGACGTCTTCTGCTAATACAGTAAAATCTAGAACAATTATAATGCAGTTTTAAGTGAAAAGGGCTTTTTGATTTTGTTGAGTGAACTAAAACTGAATTGGAGGCCCTTGTATTTTTATTTATAATGGAATAGCAAACAGATGTAGCAAATAATGTGAAAATGTTGACTTTAATTTATATTTTTAATAAGAACCTGAAAAGTCTGAAGTGGAGCTCTCCCTGTGCCTCCTTGTTGACAGATTTATTTTCAGTTAAAGCAACACTGTTTCCTGCTCTGCTTAAATATCAGCTGTACTCTGCTTACAGAACTGGTCTGGTTTTAAGAATCCACAGAATAAGATGGAAGAAATCTAAGATTTTCAAACAGGGAAACCTTTTTCATTTAAAACCCCTCAGTGTTTCATGGTATAATGACAACCATGACACCAGCTGTGGTGGGCTGATAACTCCAAAAATCCTAAATCATGACATCATGACAGCATTAGGGAACCACAGGCCTTTCAGTGGGATTTCATGCCAAGCTGCTTGCATGGATATAAGTCTCTCCAGTCAAGCATGTTGGACAACTTGAGCGGCAACAGAAATCCTTCCAGGATGTTTTTGCAAGCTAGACTCTGTTTTAAGCTTTTTCTGTCTCCTTTCAAATCAAAACAAATGTGTAACTTCTTGAATCTATTCAGCAGGGTTAAAGTAGAGCCTTTTTTTGACTGTTCTTGTTTTCTGAAGAGATTTTGCACTGCAGTGGTGAGTGTTTGTGCACTGTGTGGGCATGCTGGAAGGGACTGTGTGGTCAGTGCAGTTGTAGGAGAGGAGATGATGGGTTCTGTGCCCTTCTCCACCCGTTGTCAGCAGCAACACCCGCAGCAATGCCAGCAACAGGAACATGTCCCTGTGTGTCTGCACAAAGCACGGTGCCTCAGCTGGAAATTGTGGAGTTGGGCTCCAGTGCCAGGCTTTTCACAGGGTCAAGACACAGGTACCTGATCCTTCCCACAGTTTCCAGAAGTGATGGTGACTTCTGCCCTTGTGAAGAACAGGTGCCTGAGGAAGGCAGTGTCAGCAGGCGCAGCTGGACTGGAATGCCACCTTTGCATCAGTCTTCACTGAGAAGACCAGCCCTGGCGAATCTCTGGCCCAGGAGACCAGGGTAAAGGGTAAAGGAGTGTTGGAAAGAAGACTTTCCCTTGGTCAAAGAGGATGTGGTTAGAGAACACCCGGGCAAACCTGACATCCCCAAGTCTGTGGACCCTGAAGGGTTAGATCCGCGAATTCTGATAGAGGTGGTGGACACCATAGTGAGGCCACTTGTGATCATCTTTGGAAGGTCATGGAGATTCAAAGAGGTGCCTGAAGACTGGAAGCACAGGTTGGGGGCTGACCTGCTGGAAATTAGCTCCACAGAGAAGGACCTGGGGGTCCTGGTGGACAACAAGCTCTCCATGAACCAGCAGTGTGTCCTTGTGGCCAAGGCCAATGGTGTCCTGGGGTGTATCGGGAAGAGCAGTGCCAGCAGGTTGAGGGAGGTGATCCCACCCCTCTACTCTGGCCTAGTGAGTCCACATCTGGAGTGCTGTGTTCACTTCTGGATTCCTCAGTACGAGAGAGACACAGAGCTTCTAGAGCTGGTCCAGTAGTTGCTTAAGGGACTGGACCATCTCTCTTAGGAAGAAAGGCTGGGAGAGCTGGGCCTATTCAGCCTGGAGAGGAGACATCCAAAAGAGGACCTCATCAATGTCTATAAAGGTCTGAAAGGAGGATGTCAAGAGTCTGGAGCCAGGCTCTTCTTGGTGGTGCCAGGCAATAGGACAAGAGGCAACAGGCACCAGCAGATGCACAGGAAATTCCACCTGAATATGAGGAAGAACTTCTTTATTGTGCAGGTGAGCGAGGACTGGAACAGATTGCCCAGAGAAGATGTGGGGTCTCCCTCACTGGAGATATTCTAGAACCATCTGGATGCACTCCTGTGTCATGTGCTCTAGGATGACCGTGCTTGAGCAGGAGGTTGGACCAGATGACCCGCTGTGTTCTCTTCCAACCTGGGCCATTTTGTGATACTGTGGTGCCATGGTGTGTTCCAGCCCTGTATTGTGCTGGCCCAGGGGTTTGCAGGGCTATCCAGGGAACTAAGGAGAGATGTGCATTTTCACCAGACTGACTTCTGTCTCCAGTTTGTTCTAAGGCCAAGGCTGAATCCTCGTTTAACTGTTCTGTTGTTCAAGTGCTCACCCTTTTTGTTAACACTTTAAAGAAGTGCATGGAAAATGAAACCCATGATGTAATAGAATTCCTGAACACCTTGAATAGCCTTATTTGTATTAAAATTGCAGGGTTATAATTCAAAGCTACAATACAATACAATATAAGCAAAGCTTAAATTATGGCTAGGTTATGCGATAAGTTTTTTATTTGTGGCCTTCCCACATCCTGAGAAGAAACATGCCAGCTGTGTTTTGATGTTTACTACATCTTCAGATTGACAAGGGTGGTGGGTTTTGGGGTTTTTGGTTTTGTTTTTTCCTGGCGGCTGGCCAGGAGCCGAAGTGCAGCATCCCATTTGCATAAACCCCAAGAGATTACAGCTGCCTTCATCTCTATTACAGATGCAGGGTACCACCCGCTGAGACAACAGGTTCCAACTTGCTGTGGTCCTTTTGATTTGCACTGCTTACCATTTGGATCAGGAGGGAGAGGTGCATGCCGGGATAACGTGTTGTCTCTGTGGGTGGTGCCTCCCTATTAAAGGTGAGGGTAAGCATGAGCCTTTCAAGATCTCCAGTCCAGCTTGTGTTCTTCTTGCTTGTATAGATCCTCTGAATGACCTTAACTTGTAAAAGGGCAAGGATGCTTGTTAGAGCTGGGAGGAAGAAAAAAGAGCGCAAAACTGGATCAGGTAACAAGTGCAAGGCTTGCAGAGGGGTGGATGTTTTCTGGAAGGCTTTTTCTGAGTATAAAAGGAGTTTGAAAAGAGTATTTAGAAAATAGCCTGAAAGTTGGAGCGAGTGCTCTCTTTCTTTTGAGTGTGTGCTGGCTTCTCCTTTGAACCTGCATGAATGTAGGACAGAGTGGTGCTGACAGCTGTCACTTTAGTGGCCTCTTAGTTCTGTAGCCTTTCATAAATTTAAAAGCTCACTGCCCTCAGCTTGCCAGCCTTTAGCCTTAAATTTTGCTATTTAATGGGTCCCTAAGTGCTTTATAAACCACATGCCTAAAGCACTGCTGAAATATTACACCAAACTCCAAGGTGACAGTGAACATGTTTAAAGTGGTGGAGACTGACTCTGCCCCTCTTTGTTTTTATGAAAATGTGATAAAATAGGGTGCCTTTTGGAAGAACAGTAAGCTAGAAAGAGGTGGTGGCTGTTGTGGATCCATTTTCAGATAAGATTTGTAGAGTTCTTCATGTCTACTTTGAGAGACGAAAGATCAAATCAGTAGTTTGGGAATTGAGCCTGGAATTCAAAGAAAATAATTTAAACCCCAAGGTTTTCCTCCATCTTTCATGTGTCCAATTGCTTTCAAGTGTGGCATTGTAGCATCTGCCCCAGCTAAAAGGAATGACATGGAGGAGGATATTAGAAAATCAGTTTAGGAAAGAGGTACAAGAGCTAGGACTTGGAGGAGAGAGAGAGCCCCAGGTGGGGACCATACTCTGGACTTTTTTTCTTCCTGGATCTTGTTTGTCTGTCAAAGACTGACCACAAATGTAAAGCTTATTTTTCCATTTAGTCTTTTTTCTGAAGCAGAGGGAAGAGGAAGATTAATTTTGGAATGGGAATGGAGAGGCAATGGAATTAGGGTGTTCTGTGACCAGAAAAAAGCTATTTTCTTTTAAAGATAGCTTATTTGGGAATCTTTCAGAATTGGAATGAGTAGTTCAGCTTCATGGGGTGATAAGATCTGTTTTTTAATAGATTTGTCTAGTGGTTAGATTTTTTCGTGCTGATAAAGATATGCATTAGACCGAACTTTTCATAAAATGAAGGTACTTTTAGCAAGTCTCACCTGTGTGGATTCTCTGGTGTCTGGGAATACAGCTGTGCTTCTACTAAAACTTGCTTACTGGGAGCACCAGTAGATCCTTCTCTTCTGCCTGGCTGTTTGATTTTGCATACTTTGTAGAATTGTGGGCATTTTGGGGACAACTATTCCTTTGAAAGACTTGATTGAATTTGACCAAAGAGTTAAAAAATTGTGGGGACATTTTAAAGAGGCATAGGCACAAGTATGATCATGAAAGATTCGATTCCCCATTTCCCAGGTGATAAAAACAGTTAAACCAAGCATCTTGCCTGTTTACATGCCCCACTGAGGGTGTCCCTTCAGTGACTTTGCAATGCACCAGAACTCTCTAAGACTTGTGTTTCACTCCTGGGGGCAGACCTCCCTTGTAGCTATGGTCACAAGAGGGAAAGCTTTTTTCCTCTCCTCCCGGGCAGAGTGCACTTGGCTTCCAAATGTCATTTGTTGGAGGTAGTTAGTACCCTTAATGATATGAGGGATGTGGGCCACCTACAGAGAGCAGCTCACTTTGTGCTGCGGTCTATCAGTGTCTGCGTGCAGAGGTTGTGGGACAAGACTATGCTTGAACTCTGCTAGAGTTGGAATGGTTTTTTTAAGCATTGGAGGAAATTTGGCTAACATTTACAGCATGGTAGCTGAATTTACAAGAAGGACTGCTTTCAATAAAGGAAAAAGGGGGAAAAGATTGAAAGTAGGTTTGTAGCTGAGTGTTACTGAAGGCAAGCCCAGCTTCCTGCTCGATAGCGCATCCGCACGTGCATCCCAGTAAGATGAGCCTCCTGCTGCCATGAAGGGGCATAATGCTCAAACTGTATGGTTTTAATTTTTGTTGTTGTTGTTGCTGCCAGCAGAACTCCCATATTTTTGATCGTCACACATAGGAGGAGAGTTGGTCTGAGACAGGGCTTTCTTACCATCACCTCCCAGCTGGGTTAGTGCTGAATGATGTGGGAGAGCTTTCAGGCCTTGCTCTCACAGGGAGTTCAGTCTACCAGGAAGAGGAGTGATTGGGGAGGATCAGAATTGGGTCTTCCAGTGAATGATTGTTCTCAGGAATAAAGATCTATTTAGGATGTTCTATTAAAATATTTTTCCCACTTTTTTCAGTGGGGCATGAAGGTATAAGCATTTTTGAGCTGTATGGCCATTCCAGCTGTGAGATCGAAGGATAGGTGACTTTTTTTAGTCCGTTTGCTGCCTGGAATATTGATACTAAAAAAATCAATGTTTGAAGAGAGAGATTTGAATGCTCTTATTCATACCTAATCCCTTTTTTTCTCAATACATATTTAGGGTTGGGAACACCACTTCCTGACTGGTGCTAGAATAGTACTGTTTCTTGATGAATAGTGGTTACAATTGGTAGCAACAAATTTCCACTGGTAATAAAGTTGCCATTTTGTTTGAAAATTTGAGCTCTTGGTATTTTCCTCTACTAAGCTGGATACTCCACAGTGATTACCCAACTCAGCTGCCCCTCTACTGTCATCTCAAGTTTGAATCGAGGCCCAATAGGCAGTGACACCAGGTTAACAAAAGAGGGCTGCAAATCTTGGTGGTCTCCCATTCAGATGGTATTCCCTTCCTTGGACAAAGGGGTGACTAGAACTCCTGAGTGCCACTCTGCCTCCAGGGATGGTAAACAAGGAATGGATCACTGGTGGGAGGCATTTTTTGATCATTTGACAAAGCTGGGTAGATGGAATACCACCTGACAAAGGGATGAGGTTTAAAGGAAGATTTTGCAAGGGCTCTTAGGAACAAAAAGAAGTAAAAAAAAAAAAAGGTCCAGAAAACTGTGGGTTTTTTGCAGGATATAAACAGGGTGGGCGGAGGTGAAGGGGGACTTGGCCATTCTTGGGGAGTTCTGATTTAAACCCGGAGGATAGAGACAAGGGAAGGAGGGAAGGGTGCACAGATGGCTCATTGTTTTGTCTAGCTCAGCATTCTTGCACTGCTGAAGTGAAGGGCAATTGTTTTAAAATCCTCTTTGCAAAGAGCACTCTTTGCTTTCCAGCTATCCCTGGTCCCTGAGATGCAAGCTGTAAACCAAAGGGGCTGGTCTTTAACACCCATTTGTTTTGGGCAGTCAGTGTCTGTCCAAGGGGCCCTGGGCAGTTGCTGTGCTGTGAGGCTCCTGTCAGGGAATGGGGGGAATGAGTATATTCCTGGGAAATGCACTACAGCATCTGGGGAAAAAGCGAGAACAAAAGGATGCACATGAAGTGGCTGATGCAGAACAGTGTCTGGCTTGGGGGCCTTTACCACAGCTATTAAATGTGTCATTAAACTGGTACATGCCTTATTTGCAGTGATATCTGTTGTATAGTATAGTTTTCTTACAGTATTTCTTTCTTGTTTTTTTTTTTCAAAAAAAAAATTCATTAATATAGAGAAATACTGCCATTTCTATACTGTTATTCTTTCTACCACTCCACTTGCACTGGCACAGCTCCTTCCCCTTCTCCCCTGTGAATTGTTGTGGCCTTTCTGGAGCAGGGGCCTTTTTTGGCATAGTCGACAAAAATAAACCATAAAGGCAGCTGTTGTTATGAATAAGGCTCAACAGGGGAATTTTACCAGTAGAACTACAGCAATATAATTATACTGGTAGACTAGTTACAGTAAATTTCCTCATGAAGACAAGCCTTAAGTTGACATTTCCTAGCTAAGTTGAATCCATATGTATAACCTTATTACGCAAAAATAATATGTCTCTGGGCCTTGAATTCTTTTTTACCCAGAAGAGTAACATTAAGCAGAAAAGCAAAGAATTTAGTGTTCAGAGATAGATGGGGGATTTTCTGTAACAGAGTGGCTGTGATGAGTATATGCTGAACTCTGTTTTACTGAGCAGGTTAATTCCCCTTAAAGTGGTCAGGAACGTGAGGAGCATGTTTCTGCT
>VYZS01094786.1:8767-29300 GCA_013400695.1 Neodrepanis coruscans | reverse complement strand
GGGGGGGGGGGGGGGAGGCGGGGAGGCGAGTTTCTCCTTTTCGGATCTTTATTTAAGTCCTGGGACTTGGCAAAGACCGCGCAGACATTCACAGAGGGCCCGTCCCTCCCGTGGAGGCTACCGGAGCAGCACGGAGGCGTTTGCTAGCGTGCCCCACCTCGGCGGAGTGTCCTGCGGAGCCCCGCGGGAAGCTGCGGAGCGCTCCTCAGCCCGGGCTCCCCAGCCCAGAGCGCAACGTCTCTGCGATCCCCGACGGGACGTGCGCCGTAATTGCCTGGGGCAGGGGCCCGCCTGGCCTCACACTCCCCGGCCTCTCGTGAGCCCCTTCCCTGCTCTCCCGTCAGGGGTCGGCTTCTGCAGCCTCCTCCTCGCTTTCTGCACAGCAGCCACGAGGATGCCCCGATGAATTTGGGGTATCTGCAGCAGGTGGGCTGTCGGTCCCGGAGAGGGGTCCAGATCCTGCTTCTCGTGCCTTTCCTTTAATGGATTTGTAACAACTGACGCGACACCCCCACGTCTCTCCCTGTCAAGGTGCTTCGTGCCTACAGATCTGACAGGGATGCACTAAGAGAGTGCCCGCTCCGGTCGGAGAATCTTATGCTCAGCGGCAAACACATGCCGTCTGCCTCCCGAGAAGTAAGAATCTAACCCTTCTCGGCGGAGTTTTAACAAAAAAGGTTAGCTGCGTTTAATTAAAAGCATCTATGGTTCATCGAGGCCAGGGGAACTTAAGTTCAGGCGATGCTCTCACAGCTAAGGGAGATTTGACTGGCAAGTCCTTTGGGCTGCTCCCGCTCGCCTGAGGGTCCCTGTTTCTGCGGCATTAGGGAGAATAAATGGTAAAAACCAGAGATGGCTCTTGCCCCAAAGCGCGATGAACGTAATTTTGGAACGCGACCAGGAGCTGGTGGGTATTTTTGTTTGTTTGTGCGGTTTTTTTTTGTTGTTGTTGTTTATCTTTGGTTGGGGTTTTTTTTTGGGGGGGGGAGGGGTTTGCCAATTTTGTCCTCTCCGGGGAAGCGCTGGAAGCGGCTCCCTTCGGCAGAATACAAAGGGAATGGTGCGTCCTGGTACTTCTAGGCTTCGATCACAGACCCTGACTATACACAGTCCTGGGAACAGCCCACACAGAGCTCACAGGCTCCGCGGCGAGGGGCGCGGAATCTCCCCCGTCGCGGCCGCCAGTCCTGTCCCCCGCTTCTCCCTCGGCGGGAACGGCGGAATGCCTCCTCCCCAGCCGGGCCGTGCAACCTGCTGCCCTAAATTTCTCTGTCGGGCGAAACGCTGGACTCTCACCCGCGGGGCTGCCGAGTGATGGGTTTCCGCGTCCGTTGCGTTGCACCGCGGGGGCTTCGGATCGCGCCCCCTGCCCGTCATTTTGGCGTTTCAGCAAACGCCCACCCATGACGGTCTTTAAAGGTCTACCGCGCTGGAGACGTAAGGTGCTCTCGAGCTTTTGGGGAAGCTGTCTCCGCCTCCGAGGCGAGTTCAGTAATGGAGGGTGAAGTTTCCGTGTAACGCCCCAGCACCAACTCTCGAGAGGGAACCGGGAGGCACATGCACACGCTGTGCCATCACTTTGTGAAATTTTCCTGTCGGGCTCCCCGAGCAGCCGAGTAACCTCTCAGAGTCAATCTCTGCCGCTCCCCCCCAGCCCCCTCCCAGCTCTTGCAGCCGAAGGGACACGGACAAACAGGGCTGCGCCGCCTTCCAGGTCCCTGGCATCCCCCAGAACCCCCTTCCGGTGCTGGGAGCTCCTTGAGGCGCCTGTGTTTTGCTGCAGCGCCTGGCGGGGTCCCGTACGCGCCGTCGGAACAAGCAGCGGGCAAGAAACCTCAGCGAGAGGTTCGAGGGGATTCTGCGGGGCCGGCGCGGTGTCCCCCGCCTCGGGGGAGTGTTGGTGGGGGAGGTGTTTGCAAACACCACATCAAGAAGCGACGCGGATGGGGCAGTGGTGGGGGACGTCAGGGCTTACCCCCACTCCCAGGCACCGTCACGTTGACAGGCCGTACCGGTGCCTGGAGCCCGGGATGACGGAAACTAAACCTTGATAGCACGTCTGTGAAGCAGCAGGAGAAGAGAAGAAGCTGTCTTTGTTACACTATTTCTTTTTTTGGTGGGATAGATAACATTCATGATTTCTTTCACGTTAATGCCCTTTATCGTTGGTTTACAATTTCAAGGCTTTCTAAGCTCATCCAAGCGGAAGCAACCCACACAGCATGTAGGTCCTCTGCTGCCAGCTAAGCGGAGGCTATGGCAGCCCAGCCGGCCGGCTTGCTGGCCCTGCCTGCCCTCAAACACCCATGAAAACTCACATGTGCTGGAGACACGAATAAGATTGAAAAAAGATGCTCCACTGCACAAAAGGTAAAGTCAAATATAATAGTAATCTGGCACTGGAAAAGTTACACGGGAAAACCCCCATGTTTTCTTTTTCTATACGGTGGCAACAGGAATAACAAGGAGAAAGGACAAGTGGATGAGCAAAAAGCAGCTTCAGGGTCAGGTTCTTTCTTCCCGAGCAAAACCAAGCAACCACCACTACAAGCCAAAAGAAATCTCTGATGTTTTATATGCCTTCCATGGGCTTGTATATTTAGCACATCTTTCATTGTCCCACTGTGATTCTAGAAATTTGCTATAGCTTAGCCTGAAATCACAGGCATGAGCTTTTGGCAACATCCCTTCTGCTTCATCTGTGAAAGGAGATTTAGCCTCCAGTGGCATTCTTTCATCCCACAACTCATGCCAGATAATAAATGACTAAATCAGTTATTGGGGTGGTTCCTCAGACAGCCAAAATGATCAAGTCCCATGTGCAGCATACTAGAGATATCACCACTGACGCCAGAACGACATTGACATACAAGAACCACTGCCAGCAAATTACAATAGGCCATGATTACATCATAGTAGTTAGCTATTTTTGCTAACTGGTAATAGCAGTTTTGCTATTACCAAAGAACAGCAGAAGCTATGTGAGAGAATGAAACAGGAAAAGTTCTTGATTCAGCCCAGGTTGGGAGCTTGAGAATTGAAAATAATGGGTATGTTAATATTTCATCCTAATTCCTGCAGGACATGAAGCAATAGTAACTATGTAGGGATTTTTGTCTTTAAAATATGTTCCTTTAATACCCTCAAAAATAATCCTTAAATGCATTACTTCTTTCCTTCATTTAAGGTTTAAGTGGATTGTAAGTAATTTCTAGACCTTGCACAGTCCCTTTATGGATAAACACCTATTATCCCCTGTACTTGTGTGTATTTTGCTAAGCAAGTCTCATGGTGGGGTTTATTAGAAATATCCAGATGGGCAATGCCAGCATCTCTGGTACTATCAGGAGTTGGTGACGAGATAATTGAGGTGTCAAGAGGCTGCAATGGGGATTGAGTAGCAAGAACTGATGAACTTTTAGAGCAAACAGACTGTTTTAATTCAATATTCTAGAATGGGAAAGACAAATAGAGACACCTCAGCGGAACTGTTTTCAAAGAATGTTTTCTATGAAATCTCAGTGGTGTTATGGGCAATCCCATTTGCCTGAGAATATTTACTTTTCTGTTGGTTATCTGAGAATCTTTGATGTTTACTCAGCTGACCCATCCTGATTTCATGCCCTTTGCTTCCCATAGGCACCTTTTGTCACTGCATGCCTACATGCTTTATATTCAGTCTCCATATCCTGGATCAGAGTTGTCTCTTGGGCAAGCCAGACAAAATGAAACCCCCAGGTTTATTTCAGCTGATTTGAATTGTTGCCAAGACGAGGGCCACACTGTCTCAGGGACTGAGCTTTAAAAATCTAGTAAAGAACAGAACAATAAATTGCTATTTATTTCCAGCAAGTATTTCTGCATCTTCTTAAGGTGGAATTTTATGAAGACTCACTCCATCAAATTCCAGCCCCAAGCTGTCATTTGATTCAACACATATTTGTAAAGCGGTTTTCCTTCTACAAAAAAACTCCATGTCTTAGTGAAATGGAATGTTTCTATAAAACAAGGACATTGATACTTTTTTAGAAATCCATATGTATTTTATATGGCTAATTTACATCTGTGCAAAATTATTCCTTGAGACATACCTTAATTTCTGGTACACTAAAGGCAACTGGGTTTTAGGCTTCTGTGTCTATGGAGTTATCAGATTAGCAAACAAATAGATCTTCAATCAGTTCCTCTAAGCAGATGCCCAAATCACACTGAGTACCCTGAGAAGTGGTCTTGCTTGTTAGGTTTGTGGGCAGCCTTCAGTGAAGAAGCCAGGTATCAGCGGGGGATGAAGAGTGACCTTCTTTCTCTCCCCAGGAGGTGTTTTCATGAGGCCAGGATTAAGGGAAATAGCAGGGCAGGTTGGAGTATCTTGCAGGACTGTCAATCCAACATCTTCCAAGAACAGTAGAGTCATACCCACAAAACTATAAATAAGAAAACATGTGTGCTAACTGTAGCATATGAGCAGAAAACCTATTATGAGCCTCTAGAAAAAAAATAATCTGTCTATTTGGAAAAAATAAAAAGCATCTGCTTGAAGCTGTAATCATATAAACACATGCCTGAAACATGAACTTTTCCAGCATGCAAATAAATTGACTTGTCACTCAACATAGTTGCTATATATTGAAATTTAAAGGAATTAGAGTAGAGTTGCTGGGGTCCATTCAGAAATATTTGTTTTTTTCTATAACACTTGGGTTATTTTCTGTATTTTCAGAGATATTAGATTTCAGATTGCTACAGGTTAATGTAATAGATGATTTTGTAGTCATTATTGACTGCAAATGCCAACACACAATTTGAGAATTAAAGTCCAATGTGGAAAAGTGGCAATGGAAATGGGAAGCAGTTTGTGCTTGTACTTCACCTTACAACCAATAGTTAGAACTGTGTTGGTTTTCAAGAAGTCACAAGGTGATGTGCAAGCTAGTTTCAAAGACAAGCAAACATCCATAGACATAGCACTGTGGTCTGCAGTCAGTGGGTTGGTCTGTGAGTTTAGTCTGGTTTAGTTCGACTGGAACAGATAACTGGAATTTAAAGGTTATGACAATGGATTTGATAATACGTGATGACATTCAATATATCCTCCTGCATTAGCGTGACTACTCATTTCACGTTAGGGTAAGAATTTTCTCATTAGTAAATTGGCCTTGTTTTCCCTATGTGCTGGAATGAAGTGCTGCTCCGGGGAGAAGGAGCATAGGGGTAACTAAATTCCAGCTCACTCTTCCTAGGGCCCTTCAGTGCTGTGCCAAGCACAGGCTGATGAGATCTGAAGCACATCCCTGTCCCAGTGCCAGGCAGGGGCTTGGCCCTTCTGTACAAAACACCTTGATGCTCTCTTTGCAGTTCAGCATCTCTATGATCTGAATTTCTTTTCTTTTCTGTAGAGATACAAAGACTCAGGCTTACAACTCAAATTGTAGGGGACTCTAAAGACATATCAATGAAAGAGGAACCTTCCTGTTTCCATCAGGGATGGTATCACCTAGTCATGGGCTTTAAAAGGGAACCAAATGTCTGTGTTTCCAGTGACACTGGGACTAGATGTTTTTGTGCCTGATTAAATTTTATCTGAAACTATAATTGGAAAAACATTTTGCTTGCCAAGGAGATGAAGGCAGTGTCTGGCTGTGTCCTACAGGCAGTCAGAGTTCAGTACCTTCCCTGTCCACTCCCCAGGCACCTCTTGAGTGACCTAGTCCTGATGCTCCCTAACTATCAGGATATAATGAGCAGTACTCATCTGTCAGCATCTCACTACATTGATCCCACATAAATCACTGTGCTGTGACTGTTGATGGAAAAATTGTGAGGCTTTGGAAGCAGAGTTAGAGTTCCTAAGAATGTAGTGCCATGAGCCTGTTTTGCTGTATGGGGTTTCCCTCTGGAAATCCAAAAATGCTTATACTGGAGTGACACTCAGTCATCTCTCAGAATCATGGGTAAAAAGATGGAGATTCTCTGTAATGAAATAGCATGACCGTTCTCCTCTGATGGCAGCAGATTATCACTGTGAAGCCACTGGACACATGGAGTTGGGTTAAATCTCCCCCTTTCAAAGATACAGTTAACCTCTAAAGTATACATTTTTTGGGAATATATTCTAGAATTTTTGTCTTCAAACATTTCTAAGGATTTCTAGTATTTCGTTTCCTATCTTAAAGTTCACTGCCTCTAAGGTTTAAAAAAATCTATTTTAATTAATAGAAATTTATTTTAAAAACAAAGAAATGCTACCATGCAACAGAATCAGCTTTAGCTATGCTCTTGGGTATAAGCAGAGAGCAAAAGCAGCAGTCAGGCACAGACAGTGCCTTTCTTTCTCTTCTTCAAGGAGTAAACACTACAGATATAGTACAGATAATGTTCAATTCATGGAGAACAATTATCAACTTCTGATAAAACTGACAAATAATACAATCCCCCTGATTTATTGCAGTGATGTCTTCTCACTCTACTGCTTTGAGGCTGATCAAGAGACCCCAGTATGAAGTCTGGGCCTTATGGCTGTATGACACTTCCCATAAGACATGAAATGCATGAACGGTAAAGCAGCTTGCCCTGCTTTATTGATGAAGTATTTCAGTTTTAAGATCTGTAGTCTTAATTCTATAGTCTCCATATTCCACAGGCCTCTGGGAGCATTGATGAGAAAACACACATTGCTGGGAATGATAAGGTAATGCACACATAACCTGTCTCACACCTGAAATCTGACATGTATTGTATATATTCAGCTTGTTCATACAGTTTATAGAGTAAACACATCAGCAAATGATTACTGGTGCTTATTATTAATGTTGCCAAATATTTTCAATTTAATATTCTTCTTTCCTGTTTTCATGTGATCAGTTTTCCTAAAAATTATTCTGTGGCTTCAAATTTCTTCTCCATGGCTTTTGTCCCTAAATGATTTTCCTAAGTCTCTTTTTTAAAACATTCTTTCATTCACTTTTGAAGTGGCAATGGTTAAAAAAAAAGTTTTCCACATAGACTAAACCTCCCAAACTATGAGTCACAGCAAAGTTAACATGGACATAACCTGCATCAAAAGCCAGTGTCCTCCAGTCAGGTTTTGATTAATTTTCCACTAATTTTGACTGTTTTGTTGTAGGAATGTTCCATTTTAGGAGAGAAATTTAACAGATTTGACTGGAAAGGCAGACATTTAGCACAGGTTGTCCTCAGTCTGAAGCCTCCAGATATATTATGTTCATTAAGTGTCCCATTCCTCTGTCTGCATTTTTGTTTCCAAGAAGCAGAGCCTGTGCCCTCTTTAGGATGAATAACTTGGAAAGAAGGAATTTACAAGCTCCACAAGTTTATTGGTTCCAGATTTCTCTCCTTTCTTTTTTTCTCCCTCCACACATAATTTGAGATGCCTTCTCCTTAAAAGTTAAGATAAATATGTTGAAAACATTAATACATCATAAAGGTCAAAAGATTAAGCATTCAGAAGTCAGTCAACCTCAAGTATTCTTATAGTGAGATTTGCATTATCTATATCCATCTCAAAAGACGTAGTATCAAGGGCATCTACAAACTTGCTCTAACATTTCAATCTGGTTTCTGAGCTGCCTGAAAGTTTATATCATGTTTAATTTTTTACTCAAACATAAACTAGAGAAAAAAGATTTTATTATATTATCAAAATTTAACATGAAACTCCTCTGATCTTTGTAGGCAAGACATGAATTAACAGCACACTGTCACTGTAACACTGGTATTTTTCAGGTATGCTCTCAGCCATCTAGAGACTGAGCTTAGACAGAAAGTTTATTACTTGTCACAGTGGCGTGAATAACTTCAGGAAAATAAATATATGCTCCATATATAGCAGACTAGATGAATTATGCTTCAGGGAAACAAACAAACAAAACCCAACAAACCAACAGTGAAGTTACCTTATAATAATGGCCGGAATGTAGCTGTTTTAAAGGATGATTAAGCTCTATTTTTTCTCTAATCTTTATTTTCTAAGAAAGCAGTTGTCAGGACTGAGAACTGTTTGGCATGGTTGTGGGATAAAGCCTAAAATGAAATTAAATTTTTGGGGTGAATCTGGAAATTAAAATTGCTCTGTGTTTTCTCACCCTCAAACTTGGAACTAACAGGATTTACTCAGGACTAAACTCTGTCTCCCAGTCTGCCTGAGAAAGCCCTGATGGAAAGCAGGAGCCAGAAGCAGACCAGCTGCTAAAAATCAGTAAGGGTGAAGAGTGTTTCTTTCCAGGACAGACATCACCTATTAGTTATCATGAGCAGCAATAAGAGAGATTGGTACTGGGATGTGGTAGTAAACATCTTCCCCTCTGTAAAGAAATTACCCGAACCACTAATTTGCAGCTAAGGGAAAAGCTACTTGCTTTTCTCCAAACATGCCACAGAGGTTGATGTTACTGAACAAACTTGTCTCAGATCACTTGTAGCTGTATCAGCCTATGAAACTTGTTCTAACCAACTCTGAGTAGTAAAAATTGTTTTTTGTATTCTGTAGTGTTTTCTACTAAAATGCCCTGCCTTGTACAAAAAGAAGACAGTACAGCTTTTCAATATGTTTTATATTTGTCTACTCCAGAGCTGCAATGCTAGAATATTGTTTAACTGTAGTTTTTCACTATTTCTAATATCAATATTCAGATCTTCTAAGAACGATCTAACACTTTCTCTATATCTATTAGAAAAGCAACTGCAGACTGGGGAACGTGGCAGCATTTGTGTGTATTTTCCAATATTCACATTACCTGTGAGTAAGGACTGGGAAAGAGGCATGTATCTCTTCCTCAACTCTGTTTATACCTGAATGAATTTACACTTCCTGTTTGACTGCATGTTTTATTTTTTAATAACTTTTTTTTCTTCTCAACAATTAAAAAAAGATAAAGAAAAAGTGAAATTTCTTATGTGAAGCAAAAGTAGTGTAGCCTGTAGGAAAAAACCACATCTTTACACACAGCAGGTTTCAAAGAAAAGTTAATTTAATCAAATAATTTACAAAATAATAAATTAAACACAATGCAGATGGTACTACATTACTATTAGAGAGATCAGCTATTCTCCCTGACACATTTTATCAACATCTTCATGGTACCTTAAAAATGTTGAAACCCTTACCTTGCATCTACAAAATCAACTGCAAGATGTAGTGAGGGGAACAAAAAACCAAAAAGAAGTGATTAAAGAAAATCCACCCCTTCAGGCATCTTCTGAGTAGACAGGAGCTGTTCTCCTTCCAAGAACCAGTGTCCTCAAGGGTCATGTAGCACTTAGTGCCAAATGTTTTATGGTCACCACAACCCAGCTGGCAATGGGTTTCAGGCCACAGCTTTGGCAGTGGGAACAGGATGAGTGACTGCTCTGTTTCTGAATGTGGAATGGTTTTGACAACTTTGGTGTGATCCAGAAAAGCACTTTATGCCTTCCTGAGTAGGTTTCACAAGCAGATTAGATGCCTGAAGCAGATTAGATGCCTAGTGTTTTAAAATAAGCAGTGAAATATTTAAAATTAAACATTTAAATTCAAAATAAAAATCTACCTGATGCCCAGTACTGATCAGGGAGCTCCTCACAGCTGGGCCAGAAATGCTGTGCTTTAGCCTTTATTCCTTGTTAGGGCGTCAGCAGCCTGATTTGCTCTGAATTGGGAATCTGAACTTGTTCTCAGAGATAGTTTGATTGATAAGGGAGAAATTTTAAGTGAGCTTTTGAAGGGCTGAGGGGTACAACACAACTTTCCTGAGTAGTCTTGTAAGTGGAGAGTGGCTGAGAGGGGACCACATACTCTACCCCTGGATTGTGACAGAAATGCAAGAATAATGAGGCCATAAGGAAGGCAGACAAGAAGAAACATCAAATAAAAACCTAAGGAATAGGGCAGTCAGCCAGAAGAGAGAAGACACCCAGCCAAATACGTAAATAATCCTGGAAAGTCAGAGCAGAACTCAGTAATTCCCCAGTGCTTACAAGACTGTGATTGAGGGTTGGAGACTGGATCTTCTGATGTGAACGACAGTCTGCAGCCTGGTATCCCATCACTTTGACTATGTTTTTTGTAGTACTACATGCTCTTGCATGCAAGGGTCATCTAACACACTGGTGACACGAGGAGAAGCATACAATATATTTTGCATTTAGGGCTTTGTTACATGGCTTTTTAGATTAAGATATATTAATCACATCCAAATCCTATGTTGAAGTGTTTTTCTAACCCTCACCTGGGTACATGCATAGTTGTGTGAACATGCGGTAGTTGGGCACTGGAATAGGCTCCCCAGGGAAGTGGCCATACACCAGGCATGCCAGAATTCAACAAGTCTTTGGACAGTGCTCTCACACACATGGTGTGATTCTTGAGGTTGTCCTGTGAAGGGTCAGGAGCTAGACTCTGATGATCCTTGTGGGTCTCTTCCCACTTGGGATAATCTATGACTCTATGTGTATTTGGAGTACATGTTTGGAAATAAAATAAATCAGGAGCATGTTTTAGGCAAGAGGCTATAAGCCCTGATATGACATGTATGTCCCGTTCTCACCCATTATAAAATGATATTGCAGTTTGTATGCTATTCCAGGCCATGGTTCCTGCTGTAGGGAAACAGGAATCAGCTTGTGGTAGCTTCTCCAACTGGAGAGGGGCAATAGCTAAGCTATAGGTTGAAATTATCACCCTGCAAAAGACAGCCTCCAGCCACCCTGACCACCTTACATATGGATCCAGATGAGGGACAAATCTTTACTTAAATCATGTATTTGTCCTCTTTTTATCCCTAGTGCTCTGGTACAGTAAATAATTCCAGTTCTGCCCTATTATATAGCATATCTGAGAAGCAGAGGCAAACATATATTTGAAGAAGTATAACCAAGAGAATCTATTCAGCTTACATACTGAGAGTGTCCTAGGCTCAGCAAACTTACTGCCTTTAACTTGGTGTTAAATACAGAACCTATATTCAGCTAAGAACCTGTTACATTAACATCTGAGTAGTTATAAGCTGTAGATTGTACTGTACTCAAAAAAGCCTTCCCATAGACACACTGAAATTTTTGATAGGAGGGAAATACTAACACAACACAGTCAAAGTATGGACATGGGGGAAGGTTTATTCTTTATTTTCTTTAGAGTAATGTGGATAAATGCCAATATTTCATATTTACCTCTTATAGATGGGTGCACCTAAACAAAATTATTCCCAGAAAGTTTGAAAACCCCACTACTTTTAACTCTGAAGTGTCAGTAGCTGTCGTCTTCAGGCCTTAGTGGTGTATACTTTCAAGACATATATCCGAATACGCCAAGTTTCATACCTCTTCCTGAAATGATATTTTGTCACAAAAACCAAAGAATATTGAAAAAAGAAAAAATGGATTAAATGAACAGCATTATCTGCTACAAGAAGATGATAAATGTCTGAGTATTTGTCCCAGTGGAGGCAAAACCATTAAAATGGCAAGCCAATACTCTGTCATGAACCGTAAACTAGTTTCTTAATAACTGTGAGAGAGTTTTCAAAACCTATTAAGACATCAAATGTGTAAAGAACTAAGAAAAACACAATATAAATACATTCTATGGAACAAAGATCTTATTGTCATATAATAAATATAAGATCGCTGAAAAATTGTAATACCCTGAAAAAAAAAGAAATGTTTTAGATACATTAACTTAGAGCCTTAACAAGTCTTAAAATAAATTCAGAGAGTTATGCAGACTATGAAAATCTATAAAACAACAATAATAAATGTATTGGAAAAATAAAAAGCAAGGTGCATTTTTTTCCAACACTACAATATTGCCCTCTGCCATGTCCTGACATTGTTTCATGTGGGGCACAGTCTCAGAAGTTTATGGAACTTATGATGGATTAACAGAAGGATGAGGCCCAAATTAGGTCTACTGGGGGACTTGCTAGAGAAGAAGGCAGTTTGTAAAGGAATCAGACTCGAAACGTACCCATGCATAGTGTATTTTTCAATTATATCTACCAAACAGTAACACATTACCACCTAGAAGTTATGAGCTAGTTCTGTAAGATGTTACAAAGAAATGTGACTCTTCCCTCATTTTCTACCTGAGTCAGTGGTCAGAGTGCTCAGTGTTTTTGAGAAGCACTCCGAATCCTGCACAGCTGCGCCCCAGGCACATACTATGCTGCAGGTCAGGTAAGACAGCACTGCCCTGCAGACCTGAACCCCTCATCAATGTGGTCCTCAGGAGACATGGCCATTCCCCATGCAGGTGAAATCTGTGTCAACATGCTCTTTCTCAATGCAGATGAAGAACAACAATTCCACCTTCAGCACAAAGTACAATTTTCAAGGATTGGTGGCTCAGCCAGATCTCAACCAATCCCCTTGGATTACTTACAGACGCTTTTCAATAAAAAAGTATTCCATCAAATGTTTTCCTTTTAACTCCTAGCCCTTTAGTCCATAGGACAGGATAAAAAAACAGTCTCTAATTTTTGTACAGTAAAAAAGAGTATTTTCCACTGTCTTGAGGCTCAAAGATTGCTGCATTGTCTTGAACAAAAATTCCATAGAACTGCCTTTGAGGAGACTGCAAGAAAGCAGACATTTGAAAGGAATAGGCCAGGAGGTTATATGGAATAAAAGGTGGTGATTACATGAGATATAGCTCTGCTACATCAGCTGTAATAACTTATTATTTACATTTGGTCTTTGAAAACATATTTTCTTGTCCACTGCAGACTAGAAGTGTGGACTACAAACAATGTTTAATAAAAACTGAAGACACAGTACTCTTCCTTAAGTAAAGCAAATAAGAACAGTTGAGGAAATAAAACATCCAGGTTTACAGAACAGTGTGAACTCAATACTCTTTAAATTATGTTAAATTGATCTGTCCATTTCTCAGATGGAAGCCCCCAAGCCATCAGAATTCATGCAAAATTTAGGGTTTAAGAACTGAAGTTATAAAGAATTCAATCTTTGGCCCTTGTAGGGTTTGTTCCCAGATTATGAGTACCATGGTTTCAGAGATAATGAAATGTGTATATCACACCAATAGATGAATTTCCAAGAACAGAGTGTAAAAAAAGTGGAAAAGAAAACAGACATCCAATGAAGCTTCAGTTCCATATGGTAGTAAAAGCTGTAAACAAAATCACAATAATGAAAAAGTCAAATTTTACTTTTTTTTTCCCCCACAACTCCTGATCAGAAAGTACAGTCTGCATAGCTGTGGTTGTTTTGGGTTTGTTATGTTCAGGTGAGGTTGATGGTTGCTACCCCTGCTTCTCATTCAGAGTTATTGCCCAAAACAAGTGTTCTGTGGGGTGCAGCAGTAGCAGGGCTAACCCATGTGAGGTGCTGTATGGATCCCAGGTCTGGCCACGACCCATGATAGGTGCTGTCCCATGGGTGCCAAGAGATCTTGACATTTTGGGGAAGCAATGAGCCCAGGAGACAAGCTCCCCATGGTGCTGGGTCCAGCCCTGGCCAGTGACAGTGCGGAGATGTGGCTGAGATGAGGCATGGCAGAGCTAAAACAGAGTTCAGTGTCCTGGGTGGAAGTGGTGTGCACGGAAGTCACCGGGAAGCCTATCGGGGACAGTAGGGCTTGAAGGTGCTTTCAGGTACATGACACAGAAGTCACAGTCAAGCCAGAAGCATTAGTCTGCTTGGGAATTTGAAGCATTTTGGTAAAGACCCTTTTTGGGACAGTTGCTTGAGCAGAAATGTGCCATGCTGTTGTCTTCTTCTCTCAAGCACTTGTTAGCACAGCCCAGAAGATGTCCAGAAAGGGAAGTTACAGGTGGCTGAGGGCAAGAAAACTTCCTGTAGTCCTTTGATTTCCCATATGATTAGGAAAGCAGGATCTCTTACATCACCATGGCATAGCTGAAATAATGTTGGCAAATATTCACCAGCACAGCAGCAGGAGAGCTCAGTTTTTGCCTGGTTGTTCTAGTTCTCAGACAGGGGACAGTCCACCGCAGCTCAGCAACCCAACACCCAATTCTCTGTGCAGATCACCACTTTACAGTTTTGAAAACTCAGTCCAGATTTCTTTTCACTCCAGGCTTCATGAGCTGTGGACATGTTTTCAAATACCAAACACACGGACTGCATTTTGGAAAGGTCTCACTGTAAACACTCAATGAGTTTTTCCTGCAAACTTCATTGTTACAAAATTACAAATGATGTGGAAATGAAAACAGGCCAAACCCAATTACAAACATGCATTTTCTGTTAAGAATCTATTTCTCATGGTATGAACTCATTTTTTGGGAAGTACGCCAAAGAATTGTTTTGGATTTGTGTCCATCTCTACCAACATGGGATTACAAAAATGAAAAAGATGCCAGAGTTTATTGAAGGCAGAAGAATGTGGAAATAAAGATCAACTTTTGCTTAAGTCTGCTATACAATGTTTGGTGTCTATGTCTGTTACTGGTTGTATGGGATACTCTGGATGTTTTTAATTCAAATCCCTATAGGGGTGTGTTAAAATGGCTTGTATTAAAAAGTGCCAACAGTCCAAGTAACGTATGTCCAACAGGTAACAAAAATATCATTTAATGGCACAGTCATTAGCAAAGAGGTCATTAGAGCTGGTAATATCCTGTTCCTTGTAGGCACAAATTCATCATATGATTCACCGTTGTGACTTACAAATGTGAAGAGCATGGTTGACTACTTCCTTTCATTTCTAGATTAGAAGTTACTACTGTTCAGTCTTCCAAACTGGACACTTAATGTCTCTCAATAGAGCAGAGCCGAGTGCTCTGGGCTACTTGTGAGTTCTACTGCCNCTTGTTTCAGTGTATTTGGTATAAAAACCTTTTGTTCCCTTCGAAATAATTTTTAAAAGTGAAACTACCATGCCTACAAAAACTAGTAGCACAAGTAGAGAAGGTGGTGGAGTAACAGACTATCTAGACTATGCATTATAAACTCCTGAGGAAGAAGAGATTAAACTACAAGAGACCACTTGTATGGTAGCATTATTTGCAGAAGGCTGCTGTTGACACCATAACATTAAGCATGACTTTAGTAATCTTCCAGGTCTACTGTAAAAAGTTTAATTTCCTTTGAGATCTGCTTCTATAAAGATGACACTACTGGATACATTGGGGACAATATCACAGCCTCACTAGCACTTTTCTCAGATAAAAAAGCCTGTCCCTGTTGTTCAGGAAACAGATACAATTCTGCCAATAGCAAATTTATTTAAAAAAAGAAACTGGTGCTGTGGTTTGAGATGTAAAAGAGTTGTGAAACACCTAACTACCTCTTCTTACAACTATAAAAGCGCTCTGTGCTGGACAGAAGTCTCTCAGAGGGCAATGGACAGAGGGATTTGAGCCACAGACTCCTGCTGCATCGTGAAGGGATGGAGTTGTGAAGGCTGCTGTGGCTTGACCACTTGCACAGATCTGTGTCCATTTCCATATGCACACCAATGAGCTGTGCTGTTACCTGCCTCTGAGCTATTCCTGCAGTTTCCCAGTTGCTCAAGCCTCCAAGGTGTGCAGGATCTATCTTGTGGTCCTCAGCCCCATGCAAGCCTGGGCATGGGGCTCATAGGATCATAGCCTTCAGTCCTCTGAGAAGAGACATTTTAAGGATGCAGGTATTCTCTTGCATTTATCAATATATTATTCTGCAGCACTCATTACAGCCATATGCACTATATGAAGCAAAGTAACTATTTCATGTCATACATGACAAGTAGCAATTTGGTATTTCCTACAGACTTCCTTGTCAAAATCTCTAACTTTATTTCTACTTTATTTTCTCCATCCACAGATTTTATCTATGGTACTGACTTGAGCTGTTTCTTGTAAGGATTAATCAGCTAGCATTTCTGTTAATTTTAAAATGTTGCATGCTGTTTTGGTTAATAAGTCATGATCTAAATTAGTGAGCGTATGATGAAAACCAGCCAAGTCTCTACTGTACAAGAGTACTGCACTGTACACCTGATCAACAAGCACCAAACATGTTTTATGTGCTTCACAAAATGGTAATACTTTGCTTTTAGCAACTGCTTTTGCTTCAGCCAAAGTGAGTTTTGCTTTATTACTGTGCTTGTATTTTGAAATTAATAATTAAGTCTAAAAACAGTTTTAAAACCTGTTTTAAAGAAGTANTGTGGTCCTCAGCCCCATGCAAGCCTGGGCATGGGGCTCATAGGATCATAGCCTTCAGTCCTCTGAGAAGAGACATTTTAAGGATGCAGGTATTCTCTTGCATTTATCAATATATTATTCTGCAGCACTCATTACAGCCATATGCACTATATGAAGCAAAGTAACTATTTCATGTCATACATGACAAGTAGCAATTTGGTATTTCCTACAGACTTCCTTGTCAAAATCTCTAACTTTATTTCTACTTTATTTTCTCCATCCACAGATTTTATCTATGGTACTGACTTGAGCTGTTTCTTGTAAGGATTAATCAGCTAGCATTTCTGTTAATTTTAAAATGTTGCATGCTGTTTTGGTTAATAAGTCATGATCTAAATTAGTGAGCGTATGATGAAAACCAGCCAAGTCTCTACTGTACAAGAGTACTGCACTGTACACCTGATCAACAAGCACCAAACATGTTTTATGTGCTTCACAAAATGGTAATACTTTGCTTTTAGCAACTGCTTTTGCTTCAGCCAAAGTGAGTTTTGCTTTATTACTGTGCTTGTATTTTGAAATTAATAATTAAGTCTAAAAACAGTTTTAAAACCTGTTTTAAAGAAGTAGTTCAGCAGTAGAATACAACAGCGCCTCTCTCCACTATATCTTTCACAGCATTTAGCCTCTTCCTGAGGTGTTGGACTTCGGACACATTTTATTAACATTCTGGAGTTGTACCCTCCTGACTAACCAGCCATTAGCTGGCTCACTGATCCTTAACTGCAGATCACTCTCTCTCTTATACAGACTGCATTTCCCTTAGGTTCCAAAATAATTAGTCTCCCAGCTATGGATGTGATTTCCGTTTAAAGGAATGCAGAAGAAGCACCTCAGCCACTGTTGGTGAGCATCCTTCTTCACACTAAGCTTCCTCTCTGGTTGATATTCATAGAACAACAGATTTTAAATCTACTTAATAATTAGGCTAATACCAGACATACTTACATTTGCCTTCCAGAGCAATTTTCAGCTAATTTTCAGTAAGCAGGGAATTGCACACACAGAGCTCCCATAGCAACATGTTATTGTTAACCAGAGTTGTGTACACAGCTCCATGTGCTAAAAATTCACCAAGGACCAATTCAGCTGTCAGATACAGGGGCAACTCCCAAGGGATGTCAGTGGAAGACTCAGAGGGCAGAATAATCTTATAAAAATATAACAGTGTACTATGGTAATAATTGCCCAGAGCTTGGCTAGATAAATAATGTGAGCTGATCTGTCTTGGATCACAGAGACAAAAACCGACACTCTCTCTTTTGTCACTGCTGAACATAAGGGCACTGTTCTTACAAAATATTTAAATACTATTCCTCAAAGTGTACTCTACTGTAAAATGTGATACCTCTATACTAAGGAAGTGATTGCCCAGTGTGATGAGTTGTGTGACTGCAAACATCACCTTGGAGAACTGAAAAGGAGAAACCCTGTTCTTTATCTCACACTACTGAAAAAACACTGCAAGTGATGCCAGGAGACAAGATAAGCTCAATGCAAATATTCACTAAATAACATAGTCAAAGTGTTTTCTTTCTTAGCTCATATTGACCATGTCTTCATTTAGGAAAGGGGAAAAAAAAGACAATACAATTTCTGTGCCTGAAGATTCACTTCTGCACAGAATCACAAAGACCCAGTGGACTTACCCTAAGCATGTGAGTGACTAATTGTTTTGATTGCTTTTCAGTCATATTATGCCTGTTATTTTGGCCTTCTATTTATTGAATATATCAAAAGCAATCAGAGTTGTAATAGACTAAAGGAATTTTCTTACAAAAAGGATACATACCCAGTAAGTAACTTTTGCTTCTCGTTCTTATTGTACTATGTAATTTTAGTGACTCTAGGAATATGTTTTAACTGAAGTTACTGGCATTATGAACCAATGAGAACACAACACAAATAAGTAAACAGTGATAGGTTTCCATAGAAAGTACTGAGCAATTTCAGCTCCCCCTGCACCCATACACAGAGATATGAAGACTGCTCTCCTCCTCATGCTTCTGTTGATGTGTTTGAACTTTCCTAAGGTAGGCAGGACTAGGTGCAATCTGCCTCCCTGATGAGATTCCCATGAGTCAGTGTGGTTCGGTGCTGTTGAAAGTCCAATTACGTCTCCCATTATCAGGTGCCTTCTTGTATCACAGTCAATCATAGCTGTAATTGCTGTGATTCAGACATCATACCTGACTTGAAAAAACAGCAAAAGTAACCTAGAAAAAAACATTTTCTTTTGGAGATAGAATTCATTGTCCGTCTTCTTTTGTACGTGTGCACATACCAGGTCTGATATATCTATTTCTTACAAATATGACTTGTTTGCCAGTAAAACTTGTGAAGCCAGGGGAGGAGTCTTTGTACCTCCCTGGGAGAGTAGTACTTTGGCAATCTGCATATTTACTTTCTTTCCCTCTTTATTTTATTAAATTTCACCTTCCTTGATAAGTAATTTAAAAATGTTCATTTCAAGCATTTGCTTTGATCTCTTTTCCTGGTAATTAAATTGCCTGTCTTTAAATTAACGTAATTTAAAATAATCCTAATTATGACAACTTCCCCAAACTTCAAATATTGGTTTTGAATTCTAGCATGAATAGAATGAATAATGATTTTCTGGGTATTCACTTTAACACTTCCTACTCTTCTCATACGAGGAAATCGATTTTCTCACCTGTCATGTTAACTAAGGGCACAATCCAGCAAATTCTTACTTTTGCAAGCAGGTCTTAGTAAGACAGCAATTCACTAGAACTAATTACAAGAATTTGTATTGACAAGGATTGTATTTGTATGAATAAGGATGGACTGGGTAAAATCATCTGGGTAACTGTGCAAGTATGTATGTGCATTGAGTAAGTGTAAGCCTGTGCAATAAGTATTTCATACTGATGCTTAAGATGTCCCATGCGAAACAGTAACTGCAGTTCACATAGAAAGTGGACACAAAATAATTATCATGGATACATAGATATATGCAATGAATTGCTTTCAGCCTGTTTTTGAATAAGTTATGATCAGATGATCTGGCTCTACCTATTTCAATGGGCTATTTCAACACTTTAGAGAACCCAGTAGTGCTAGCAAATACAAAGCGGGTAGATGACGCTTGTGTCTCAGGAAATACATCTAAAAATCTCAGTACTTTAACCAACTCCAAACATCCCTGTGTGTTGTGTTTTTATGACACTTATAGAGTACTAAGACAGAAGAAACTTTATGAGCAACTGTGACACTCAGGAGAATATGAAAAATAAATAATCTGAATTCCCAGCTAGTAATAGTCTATGGAGGCTGTGAAACAATTATACATTACTATGTTTACATTGGCCTTTTATATTTACATATCAGAATGCATGTTGGAGGGTTTAATTGTGAGGTTGTCAAAAGTAAAAGCACTTTTCGAAAATGAAACCACGGGCAAAAAAAATATTCAAAGGTCTTTTGTTCAAATGGAAATATAGAAAACAACATGTTGTTTAAGCAGGATTTTATTTTCTCCTACTCAAGTGATGACGAGGCTTTTGTAAAGAAAGGCTTTAATCTTATACATGCAGTACTCCATCACAACATAATTACCCTAATTTGTATTCCACTGTAGAAATAGGCTTTTTCAGTTTAAACAAATTAAGCAACAATCACTAAGACTACATGACCAGAATTCTTTCAAGTAACCTGTTATCAGCTCTGGCTACAGCTTTATCTTGATAAAATGGAAATCCTTTCCTATTTTCCTACTTTCCCCCCCAGGATTATAGCAGTCAGATTGCCTAGAGAGGTACCGTGACTCACTGGTTGGAGAAAGAGACAGTGCATCCAGAGATTATTTCCTATACCCGCACTAAATAATTATGTGATCTGGGTCAAATTCTAACTGCCTTTGGGCCTCTGTTTAGGAGAGAGCCTAAGTACCCACTCAACTCCCCACATGTGAACAACCGGGCCACATTCAGAAGGTCCTTTAAGCAGCTGCATGTGCTCCCTGCTGAACAGAGACTGTTCTGCTGCTCTTTTTCTCTGGCTTTGCTTGATATTATGTGTCTTCAAGGACAAGCTCTATCTCGAGCTGTATTTACGTTATTTGTCCTTTAGCTGTGCAACTATGGATATCTCTGCTGTCTGTAGACATCCTTGTAAACAGTAATCAAACTCTGACCTGGGGGAGCACTACCACTAAGGCTTTGCCTTCATCGCCTTCTCCTCTTCTGTCCCTCCAGGTATGACCAGGGTCTCTTCTTCCGCACCACTGAGTCTGGATAAGATAAAGTCTCACTGGTGCCCACTTTTCAAGGTACCGCTGTGGGAATGCTATCTGGCTCCATGTGGGCTTGTCAAGATCCTTATACCCCTCAAAAAAAAAAAAAAAAAAA